>JAESVK010070114.1:0-20353 GCA_017140935.1 Hamamelis virginiana
TTTTTTTTTTTTTTCTTTTGGTAAACGGTGCACAAGCAACTTTTGATGATGAGAAGCATCTTTTTTGACTTTTGCTTCTCAACTCAAACGGGTTTGATTCTCAGGAATACAATGTTGAGAATGCTAATGCGAAAGCGAATGCAATTCTCGCTTTGATTGATTCGAATGTTTGGGACGAGTTATGAAGAAGCTAGAATGGGATTCTCGCAAATTGTTCCCTTTCTTGTGTGATTTTTCATGGGGTATGCGGGGAGAATAATGAATATGCCTTCTTTCATAACACCCAAGATAAACTCCAATCGTGGCTAAGATATTTTTTCATGTGGACGAGTTTTGCCTTTCCACTTTACTTAGATGGAGAATTACATTCCAATTATACTAGATTTTTTTTTTTTAGCAAATTAATTTTTAATAATTTTTTGAGTTCATATCATATGTTTATTTTTGAGGTGGCCATTTTAAGTTTTTAACTAGAGCGCTCCCTCTTTTTTAAGGTTTTTTTTATCTTCATAAAAATGCGCTTTTGAAGGCCAAGATGAAGGAATTTGTCCGAAAAGCGACATACGTCCTAGCCAACAGCGAGGAGTATTGAATAGCACATCGATTCCAAGTCACCCACCGAATTTCACACAATTTTGACGTTTGACCATTCTCTCTCTACTAGTGTTTTTTCCAATTTTTTTTTGGAGGTCCCTCAGTGTTAGGAATTCTTCGGCAATCTGTTCTACATCAGGAATAGACAAAATTTTGCCTCCTCCATTAGACAGTTTTGTAACTTTTGTTGGAGAGCTCATTTTGCCTCCTATAGTAGTGCTGCTCCAACCATCAAGAGGCAAAATACCTACTCAAAACATCCGGATAGTGTTTTGCCTTCTCATTATGCCCACTCAATTGAAAATGCACTCCAACCATGTTAGTCAAATACACTAGTCATTTATATTTTATATTATTTTAATATTATTTTTTCAAATTTGGGGAATAATGATTTGAGGGTTTGCTAAAATTTATTGTTTAGTGTTGACATTACAATTTTGCCTATAACGCTCTCTCTTATCAGTTCTTGCTAAATTTGTCTTCCAATTGAGAGATAAACATTTTGGCTATCCATTTGCCTCCTTTGTTGGAATACATAATTTTGCATTTGGATAGGCAAAACGCCTAACAAGGACTTTTGCCTTCAACTGTTGGAGATTCTCTAACACACGAAACATCATTCTATATTTCTATGGGTTTGATTTATGAGTCCTTTTTTTTTTTTAAAAAAAAAGTTTATTTATACATTAATTTTTGTTAAATAAAAAAATAAGTCGTTGGTTTTTTTTTTTTTTTTTTTTTTTTTAATGCAATAATCCTATTTAGGCTTTATTATTATTTTTTTTATTATTTTTATTATTATTATTATTGTATGTACTCTTAATTTTTTAAATTTTATTTTTGATAATGGAAAAATAACCCTTTTATTAAACAAAAAAAATTCTATTATCATATCACCATATTTACAGAAAATGACAATTTTAAATCATTCGTTTATGGCCTGTTTGTTACGAGGGAAAAGTGGGAGGAGGGAAAAGTGGAGGGAAGAGAGATTTGAGACATGTTTGGTATGGAGGGAAGGGAAAAGTGGAGGGAAAAATGGGGGGGGGAAGTGGGAGGAAAAAGGGAGGTATTCAATCCGCCCAATTTCGGGCGGAAAAGTGGAAGGAAATCTGGAGATCAGCTTATATGGGCTTTGAAAAGACCATTTTAACATCAATTTTTGGTTTAAACCCCCCAGCCTTTCCAAGAAAGGAGCTGAGAAAGAGAATTTCATAAATATTAGAATTTGTTTTTCTGACAAAAAATAATTTTAAAAAAAATTCTCATCAGAGACCCACTTATAAAATTATCATTTCTCAATTATGAATATATAACTTAATCTTTTTAATGGTTATTAGAATTTTGTAGTATAATGTCATTTTGGTTAAATATATGTGGGGGTATAATTGTAATTTAGGTGCTTTACTTCATTTCCCTCCTCCCAATTTACCAAACACATGGAAGGAAGGAAACCACTTTTCCATCCATCATACCAAACATACAAGAAGGAAAAAGGGTTTTCCTCCCCTGAGGAAGGAAAGCCCATCCCTCTTACTTTCCTTCCTTCTATTTTTCCATCCCTCCTACCAAACGGAGCATTAGTGAATTCAAGCTTGGTGAAATGACATAAAGCCAAGAAAGATGGAATATGCCACTGGTGTGAATTTTGATGTCTGAACAAAATTAAAGAAAAGATGAGATATGGTATAAAGCCAAGATAATATGAGATATGACATAAAGCCATGATGCTTGTAGAGAGTCGAGGATAGAAAAAGTGTATTTGTGTGTAGAGAGGGAAGATAGAGAATGAGCAAATCATCTCTCTCTCTCTCTCTTTTTGCTTTTCCTCTCCAAGTTTCTCTCTCTACTCTATCCTTTGGATGCAACAAATGGAGGAATGAAACTTAGTGAAATGGGGACTGAAAAATTCACGGAAGCATTGCAAACGATAGCAAATTTGAGCATGATCACAAAGCATAATAATGATGAGCAGTGCATCTGGATTCCACTAGGGATGGTAATGGTGAGCCACACAACGGGGTACCTAGATCACTCCCTTTTATTCAAAAAATAAAAATAAAAAATCCAAATTATGGCTTAGTAAAAAAAAAAAAAATTTAACACAATAAATTTTAGCATAGTGAAATTTGTGAATGTGTGTTCTCTCTTCTCCTTTTCGCTTCTTTTATTTTTATTTGAATATGGGTTGTGTGAAGGAATTAGAGGGAGAGATTAAGTGGGCCGAAATGAATGCATTTTGTTGGGTGTTTTTGGGCGCAATGAAATTCAAGAATTCCACTCTTGTTGTAGTGAAAATCATCACAGTAGCAGTGAAATTTTGTAGCGATGCAGTGAAAATCATCACAACAGCAGTGAAAATCTATAGCAGTGCAGTAAAACCCACCTCGGTTGCAGTGAAAATTGGTGATGACCACAAAGAGAGAAGGATGTAACGGCAGCCGTGAAAGATAATAACATGGTTGTTTGTGGGTTCCGAAAATATTGGGATCACATCCAATTGTCACTAGATGTAAAACCAACATAAAGTACACATATAACCACCATGACCCAAGTTTTACAGCCAATACACATCAGATTAAGAGTAAACATAGTGACAAAGGATATTCATAAGAAGAATTAACAACCAAGGAGAAGCGCATCAGTTATAACAAGTGAGCCTATGGAAAGACTTCGAAAAGAGAAAATAAAAATTGAAAACTGTTGGGACACCAAGCCCTTAAAGTCTAAGTTTGAATTAAACTAAACAAGTGAGCTAAAAAAGTTCAAAACAGAATTTGTATATGCTATCCAGATTTTTCACAATGCCGTAGTTCAACAAACAAATCAATTAAGCATATAAATAAGCCTAAGAATTGAGTGAGGCAATTTAACAAGCATGTATAGGGCATTCACACATCACACACATCAAAGACACAAGCGTTTACGTGGAAAACCCTCCAAGAAAGAGGGAAAAACCACGGGACGATCTCCGAGCAAATCCACTATATCAAAGCTTGAATACAATGGTTATCCTACTCAAGATTTATACCAAACTTGAGTTTATGCTAATAACAATGGAGAAATACAAGGGTTACCTCAAAGAAGCTTTTCAAACCCTAGCTTTACCACATTCAAATCTTCCAAACAAGAAGTTGAAAGAAATACCAAATCCTGTTAAGACTCCTGCTTCAAACGGATTAAAAAACGGTGGTGAAATGAAGGAGATGAAGCTGAAAAACGAGCCCTAGTTTTCTTTTTCACATTGCTGCCCCCTTCTCTGCCTTCTCACTTTTTTGTTTTGGAGAAAAACTGAAGAAGAGTAAGCTAATAACAACCCCTTTGTGATAACAAAACATGGTTCTTTGGTCTTTGGGCCTTCATGGGCATGGACTAAACAACCTAACACAACAATCTCCCCCTCCAGACCCAGGAGGGGAGTAACACAACACGATGAACCCCTCACTGGGAGTCCAAGCCTGCCAACTCTGAACACAACTCAAGCTTCTCTCTTGGAACAACTTTAGTCGCCATGTCAGAACGATTACTGTCTGTGTGAATCTTCTTAAGCTTCATAAGCTCATTTTCAATGACATCTCGTAGCCAATGATATCTGACATCAATGTGCTTCGTGCGGGAATGGTATGAAGTATTCTTGCTCAAGTCCATAGCACTCTAATTGACACAAAACACAACATACTCATCTTGCATCAAACCCAGCTCTTGGACAAATCTATTCATCCACAACATCTCTTTTACTGCTTTAGTTGCTGCTATGTATTTTGCTTCAATGGTAGACAAAGCGACACACTTTTGCAACTTAGATTGCCATGAAACAGCTTCCCCAGCAAAAATGAAAAAATACCCAAAAGTCGACTTTCTACCATCTAGGTCACCTGCCATATCAGCATCTGTAAATCCTTCTAACACTGGTTTTGAACCCCCAAAACTCAAGCACAATCTGGAAGTACCCCTTAAGTATTTGGAGATCTACTTCACTGCTTTCCAATGCTCCTTTCCTGGATTTGAGAGAAATCTATTCACTGTACCAACTGCATGAACAATATCTGGCCTAGTACAAACCATATAATACATAAGACTCCCCACTGTTGAGGAGTAAGGAATAAAGGCCATCTTATCATTTTCATCTATGGTAGTGGGACATAAGCTCCTGCTAAGCTTAAAGTGACTGGTTAGAGGTGTGCTAACTGGCTTAGCATTTTTCATGTTGAACCTTTCAAGCACTCGTTCAACATACTTTTCCTGTGACAGCCACAGCTTCTTGGCCTTCCTGTCTCGAGTAATCTGCATGCCCAAAATCTGTCTTACAGGCCCTAAGTCCTTCATGTCAAAGGACTTAAACAACTCCTCTTTCAGCTTGCCAATCAATTTTGTATCATGCCTTACTATCAACATATCATCAACATAAAGCAAAAGAATAATGAAGTTACCATTGCATCTGCAAACTTCTTGAAATAAACACAATGATCTGCATCTGTCCTCTTATACTCGTGGTTCACCATAAAAGAATCGAACTTCTTGTACCACTGCCTTAGCGCTTGCTTAAGCCCATAAAGACTCTTTTTCAGCTTGCAAACCATGTGCTCTTTTCCTTTCACCTCAAAACCCTCTGGTTGTGCCATGTAAATCTCTTCATTTAAATCACCATGAAGAAAAGCAGTTTTTACATCCAACTGCTCAAGCTCAAGGTCTAAACTAGCAGTCAAACCTAAAACAACTCTAATAGAAGACATATTCACAATTGGAGATAATATCTCATCAAAGTCAATACCATTTTTCTGCCCAAAACCTTTTACCACCAAGCAAGCTTTATACTTCAATAATTTGCCATCACTGTATTTCTTCAACTTGAACACCCATTTGTTTCTCAATGCTTTTTTGCCCTTGAGAAGTTCCACTAACTCATAAGTGCCATTCTTTAACAAAGAATGCATCTCTTCCTATATAGCTTTCATCCAGCTTGCCTTGTCTGCATAAGTTTGTGCTTCTTGAAAGCTCTCTGGCTCCCCCTCATCAGTAATCAATATATATTCTGAGGTAGGATACTTGGATGATGGTCGATGCTCCCTATTAGTCATTCTAACCTGAGGTTCAGTGATGTCTTGTTGAGGAGGCTGCTCCCCCTGCTCAATAGCTTCTTTATTTTCTGGCATTCCATCATCAAACATTGTCTCTGGTGCTTCATCCCCTATCATCTCTGGTGCCTCATCACCAGTCATCTCTGCTCTCCCATCTACAGTATGCTGTAATGGAGAAGGAATAGTTGTAAGATCAACAACACCATTACTTGTGGCTTTAGACTTTTCAGTATTCTCAAAATCTGAAATAGTTTGATCTTCATGAAAGATTACAACCCTACTTTGAAAATCTTCCTCTTCACTGGATCCCATAACCTATACCCAAACTCTTCATTTCCATAGCCAACAAGGATACATAGAAATCTTTGTCATCAAGCTTTGACCTCTGCTCTTTAGGTATATGTGCAAATGCCTTGCACCCAAAAACCTTAAGATGATTGTAGATAACATCTTTCCCTGTCCATACCCTCTCTAAAATGTCAAACTCCAAAGGAACTGATGAAGACCTATTTATCAAGTAACAAGGAGTGCAAACAGCTTCACCCCAAAAAACCTTAGGTAACTTAGCCATTCTAAGCATGCATCTGACTTTCTCAACAATAGTGCGATTCATCCTCTTTGCTACACCATTGTGCTGTGGAGTACGAGGAACTGTCTTCTCATGTCTAATGCCATGTGCTGAGCAGTAGCCTTCAAACTCATTTGATGTGTACTCACCCCCGTTGTCAGTATGAAGACACTTCAAGAACTTTCCTATCTCTCTTTCAACCAAGACATACAATTTCTAAAAAATCTGATACACCTGATCTTTGGTCTTCAACAGATAAACCCACACCTTTCTTGATGCATCATCAATGAATGTGACAAAATACCTATTGCCACCCAAGGACTCCACCTCAATGGGACCACAAACACCAGAATAGACCAATTCCAATACATCAGATTTCTTTTTAGAAGATTTGGAAAAAGAAACTCTATGATGCTTTCCAAATAAACAATGATCACAAGGGTTAAGAATTTTACCTTTAGCAAAAGGAATGAGAGACTTTTTGGCTAGAATGTACAACCCTTTCTCACTCATGTGACCCAGTCTCCTATGCCATAAATTTTGGGAAGAACCATCTTCAGTAGCATTCAACTCATTTATACATACCTTCACAAGTGTCATGTAGAGTGTGCTTCCAACCTTGCCTCTAGCAACAACTAAAGAACTTTTGGTAAGCTTCCACTTGCCATTACAGAAGTAATTCACATATCCTTCCCGATCCAAAGCAACTCCAAAAATAAGATTAAGGCGCAAGCCAGGAACATGTCGCACATCCCTCAGAGTCAACGTGTAACCAACATCTGTCTGTATGCAAACATCACCAATACCCACAATCTTGGAGTAACTGGTGTTACCCATCTTCACTGTACCAAAGTCTCCTGCCATGTACGATGTGAAAAACTCCTTATTAGGAGTAGCATGGTAAGAAGTTGATGTATCAACAATTCATTCAACCTCAATATCTGTAACAGGCAAACATTCTTCATCTCCAAAAGAAAGAACTACTACATCTTCATCAGATAAAGCGGCTGTAGTATTTTTTTTGTTATTTTTCCTCTGATTGTTGCTTTCTTTCTGTTCCCTTTTCCAAGCATAGCAGTTTCTTCTCATATGTCCCTCCTCGCCACAATGATAGCATTTTCTTCTTTCACTAAACTTCCCTCTGGACTGTGACCTATCTCTGGATTGTGACCTACCTCTAGATTTACCACGACCCTTAGGTCCTCTACTTTTACCTCTTCCCCTGTTCTTTGTGACAAGTGCCTCTGCTTCATAAGATGTTCCCTGTTCTTTTCTTCGAGCCTCTTCATTAAGCAAACTGTCTTTCACCATCTCCATGGTTACCACACCATTAGGAGCTGAGTTAGTAAGTGAGACAACCAATGTCTCCCAACTGTCAGGCAAAGTACCCAAAAGTAGTAGTGCTTGCAACTCATCATCTAGCACTATCTTTATAGAGGTCAACTGGTTCCCCAACCCTTGAAAATCACTCATATGCTCTGACACATTGCACCCAATCTTGTACTTCAAGTTCACAAGTCTTTGAATCAACAATGCTTTGTTCTGTAGAGTTTTCTGTTCATACATACTTTCCAACTTTTCCCAAAGTGTGTGGGCATTAGTTTCTTGGGACACATGATGAAACACACTTTGATCAACCCACTGCCTAATCTAAGCAACTGTTTTCGTATGCATTATTCTCCACTTACTGTCGGGTATGTCCTTTGGTCTATTCTTATCCCCATAAATAGGTTCATACAAATCTTTACAATAAAGGATGTCCTCCATTCTAACCTTCCAAATAGAACAATTGGAGGAGTTTAATTTAATCATAGCTCCCGATGTCTCTTCCATTTTAATTCAACACTAGACAACCACAAAAAAAAAAAAAAAAAAAAAAAGAAACCACCAAGCAATGACCTTGGCTCTGATACCACTTGTTGGGACACCAGGCCCTTAAAGTCTAAGTTTGAATTAAACTAAACAAGTGGGCTAAAAAAGTTCAAAATTATATATGCTGTCCAGATTTTTCACAATGCAGTAGTTCAACAAACAAATCAACCAAGCATATAAATAAGCCTAAGAATTGAGTGAGGCAATTTAACAAGCATGTAGAGGGCATTCACACATCACACACATCAAAGACACAAGAGTTTACGTGGAAAACCCTCCAAGAAAGAGGGAAAAACCACAGTACGATATATCTCCGAGCAAATCCACTATATCAAAGCTTGAATACAATGGTTATCCAACTCAAGATTTATACCAAACTTGAGTTTATGCTAATAACAATGGAGAAATACAAGGGTTACCTCAAAGAAGCTTTTCAAACCCTAGCTTTACCACGTACATTCAAATCTTTCAAACATCAAGTTGAAAGAAATACCAAATCCCGTTGAGACTCGTGCTTCAAACGGATTGAAAAAGGTGGTGGAATGAAGGAGATGAAGATGAAAAATGAACCCTAGTTTTCTCTTTCAAGTTGGTGCCCCCTTCTCTGCCTTCTCACTTTTCTGTCTTGGAGAAAAACCCAAGAAGAGTAAACTAATAACAGCCCCTTTGTGATAACAAAACATGGGTCTTTGGTCTCTGGGCCTCTCATGGGCCTGGACCAAACAGCCCAACATAACAAAAACTTGCCACACAAAGCAGTTTATTTTATTCAAGGTGTCATCATGGATAAAGAAAAACCTCACCATTCATTTGCTATTATGGAGATTACAAAATCTTTTAGTACATCAAAACGAGTTATAATCAAGTCACAGAACACAAGATAGATATAAGCTAATCTATCATATGGATCAACTCACATAGCCATAGACATACCCGGTCCTACAGCTTGGAATCAGCATCCTTGTCCAAAAACCAAATCAACTCCCCTTCAGGTGAAACCATTTGAACAGGGAGCAAATCTGAATTTTGACCATTTCCCAGTGCTACGTGCACTGGGTTGGCCTTACCAGCCCCAGCCACAACAAGTGCAATATGTGCAGATGAGTTTATGACAGGAAAGGTAAAAGTAATTCTCTCTGGAGGTGGCTTTGGTGAGTCCTTAATGAAGGTAACCCATCGCTTATTCTCGTGGACAAGAGGATGTCCTGGGAATAGGGAAGCTACGTGACTATCCGGGCCCATACCCAGTAGCATCAGATCAAATTTTGGAAACCCAGTTGCTGCTGATGTTTCTATCACCTTGCTCTTAACCAAATGTTTGAGACAGGTCTCGTAATCAGCAGCTGCACCCTCAGCTGACGCGCATCATTGATGGCGCACATAAACATGACCAGGGAGAATAGGTACCTGCCAAGTAAGGAAAAAGATATTGAGTTCCGTATGGCATAGCATATCATAGACTAATATTACTAGTTTGAATACCTGTACAAGACAAGTATAGCTGCATCGCTTATCACCAGTATTGTGATTAAGTATGGCCATATCACCACTCACCATATATTAATATAATGGAACGCATGAGAGAGAGAGAGAGAGAGAGAGTTTACTAAGTGGACATTTGGACCTCCCTACAACACATAATGAAATCCTAAAATTGATCATGTATTATTGAATTGGTTGTGGTTATGCCTCTCATTTCCAGCAATCATTCCATTCTCGATGATGAATTTGTACCTTCAAATCCCATGGGATGTCTGAACATGCCCTAAATGAATATGTGGTGGAATATATATATAGAGAATACGTACCAACAAAAATAAAATGTTAAATAAGGGATAATTATTAGATATTGTGAATTGATTAACATGAAGATGAATACCTATCAACCAAAAAAAAAAAAAAAGAAGATGTTTTGTTAATTGAAAAATTAGCTAATTAATGAACATGCAATACGTACCAACAACATTGTAATCACTAATCACTGCTCTCATCCATACTGAGAGCCAGGAATTATGAGAAGTACTGATGGTCCACATTTTGCTTTACATTGTTCCAAAAAAAAAAAAAAAAAAGAGAGAAAACTCATGGTTTTGATTGGACTTTTCTTAAGGATCTTTAAAATAAATAATTTAAATCAATTCACTCATTCCCTTTGCAATCACTAATCATTTAATATATAAAAAATGGTGTGGGGTGTTTTGGAGCTATTCTCATAAACTCATAGTGCATTTATCCTTTGGGACTAGTTTAGGCCCAAATCTCAGCGGGAGAAGATCAAGGATATATATCCTATATTGATAAAAGAATTAAATAAATAAAAAAATTAATTTATGATTTATTTATTTATTTATTTATTTTATTTTATTTTATTTTATTTTATTTTTGAGTCATGAAGCATCCCCTACTCCCCCAATTAACGTTTTTACATATGTCATAGAATTTGGGAGGCAACTTCTTCTGCATCCCAAATTGTTTAGGTTCCGGACCATCTCTTTTGCATCTTCTAGTGTCATAATTTTTGGATTGCTTGGGAATGTAAAAGCTGGATCAAACACATTTTTATTTCTCCAATTTCAAAATTTCCAGCAAGTAGTAATTACAAAGATGATGTTAATTACATGGCATCCCTCCCAGATCTGTATTCAAATTACTGAGATTAAACTTGAACCAATCAAGGTTATCCTTCATCAACTCCGTTTAATAAATCTTTCCATATTTTTTTTACTTCTTGCACAATCTCTCAAAATATGTAATGTTGTTTCTCTGTCCGTCCCACATATTGCACACCTAGAATCTTGAGTCATTCCCATTCATTCTCTGTTCACATTTGTTAAAATTCTGTTATGTATAGCCAGCCAACAAAACGTTTTCATTTTCTACATAATCTTCCATTTGAATTGAATAATCATTCCCTTATCTTACTTCTCGATCTGACATTCTGTAAGTTGACTTTGATGAGCACTGCCCATTTGATTCCTCTCCCCATTTGGCTTTATCTTTATTTCCATTTTCAAGACCTACTAGAATACACATGATCTCCTTAATTTTTTTCATCTGGAAGCCATTCTCTAAATCTCCTTTCATCCCATTCTCCATTTATGACACAATCCCTTACTTTCTTATTCTTCTCTTCATCTGTGATAGATTGCACTGCATGCTCTTCAAGTGTGCTATCTCCAAATTAACCACCAATCTTTCCAGAAATTTACATCCACCCTATTTAATTATTATTTTTTTTTTTTTTTCATGTTCAATACCTTTCCAAACCAATGAAGCCATTCTCCTTCTTTGACAATTTGGTAAATAATTTGACCCATATATATACTTGCTTTTCAGAACCCTTGCACATAACTTCTCTTCATTTTTCATTAATCTCCACCCCAGTTTTGTTAGAATGGCACTGTTGACTCTTTCCATTTTCCTTACTCGATCCCAAACCTCCCTTATCTTTATTTGAACAAACCACCTCCCATCTAATCAAATGAACTTTTTTCACCTGAGCAGTATCACCCCACAAAAAATTTCTATTCAAACGGTCAATCTCTTCATTTGTAGCCTTCGGCAGTTTAGTCATCTGCACTGAATAAACCAGCATTGCACTAGATACAACTTGAATGTATGCAATCTCCCTGCCATCGTTAACTGTTTAGTTTTCCATCCTGCTAGCTGACTCTGAATTTTTTCCACCAACTCCTTACTCATTTCCCTCTTATATCTTACCTGACCTAAGTCAATTCCCAAGTACCTTCCCAGCATCTTTGCCACTATAAACCCAACTTTCTATGTATTGCCTCAGAAACAAGTTTTGGAGTGTTTTTAGAAACAATCATCTTTGAATTTAGCTCACTTTCCTTCTGGCCTGAAGCTTCACAAAACTCTTCAATACAGTCCCATATAATTCCAATCTGCTCCTCTAATGCTTTTGAAGAAGAAGGATATCATCAGCATAGCACAGATGTGAGATTACTGGACCTCCACAAGTTATCTTTCCTGGCTTCCATTCCTTATGCTCCACTTTTTGATTGATTATATGCCCCAATTTCTCCAAACATATGACAAAAAGATAAGGAGACAAAGGATCTCCTTATCTTATACCCCTTCCCAACTCTAAACCATAATTCCCCCATTCTAGCAGAATCTTCATTTTTCGCAATTGAAACACATTCCATAATCAACTTCAACCATTTTCCCCTTATACCTATTTCTATTAAAACCCGTCTAATAAAATCTCAATTTAATCTATCGTAGGCCTTCTCTAGATCCAGTTTCCATGCCATCTGATCCACTCCTTTCTACTCTTAGAAAATTGGCTTGAGCATGAACGGTTGAGATAAAATATAATCAAAATGATCATAGGATTTACATTGAGTCTCCCAAGGTGTTGGATATATAATCAGATTAGGTCAAAAAAGTTTGAAAGAAATCGGATAACAAAGTGATAAAGTCCCAAAATAACCAAAAACATTAACTCGGAGTTGGAGTCGAACTAGGGCAACTAAGATTGATGGTTGTCCAAGCCTAGGATGCCTAGCCGTCCAGCCCAGGATGGTTGGCTGTCCTAGCTTGGACAGTCATTAGAGCTTTCTCCTATTTTAGGTCAATTTCGAGTTCTTTTGGGACTCTCCAACTTGTTTTTAGCATATCTTCTTCATTTTATATCCGAATTCGATAATTGAAAAGCCAAAACGACCAAGAATTAGTCCTTTATGTTTCTAGAAGGGTTTTAAGCTGAAAATTCTTAACCATATTGCTGGGAGCGGAAATCCCATGAACTCGTGATAGTGCTTATAGATTATGACACAAAAAAAATCCGAATCCATTAACATAAAGGGAAGAATCCGTACCTTGAGATCTGTCTGGATTGATCTCAAAATTCACGAACAATTGATCACAGCTCGATCCCTTCAAGCCTTCTACCGTATTCCTCACTGCCAGAACGTGAAGAGAGAGTGGCTCTCTATGTGCTCTCTTTGATGGACGGCTGCCTCTAGGGTTTAGAGAAAATATTTAGTCTTACCCTAGTGGCTGCCCAACATGGCATATATATAGGCTACGGTAGGGACCCAAAAGCAAATAAGTTTTGGGCTCCTAATGTAAATATTAAAACCTATTTACATTAATTATAATTCATTCCACTAAAGAATTATAATTGCACTCCCTATCTTATTCGAAATTAAATTTCAAGCTCTATGTTATTAAATACTTATTAATCTCCCCACGTTATTACATATTGAGCTTCGATTGGGATGACATTAATTTTGACATGAACGTTCCTAGACTATCTAAGAACTAAATGCAAAAAGAATAACTTGATTCCGAGTTTTTTTTTTTTTTAATTAAAAAAAATAATAGCCTCTACTTTATTGAGTAAAATGGTATTTTTGAGAACTACGGTTTTGAAGCTTCTTTCTCCAAAGATATGTAGACACCCCATTTTTGACTTATAGCCTTTAAGTCATCATTTCATGTCCCATTGGTTGAGAATAATAAATTATTTTTGGAGGGATAGGCCTCAAAACTCTAGTTTCCAAAAATACCATTTTCCTTAAGTAGATAGAGGCTTTCATTTCATGTAGGCTTTTGTGTCGGAATCGAGTGATTCCTTATGCATTTAGTTTTTAAGGAGTCTAGCAATGTCCATGTCAAATTTCGTGTCATTCTGATCAAAGCTCGACATGTAATGAGGACTTTTACGACTTTAAGGGTAGAATTATCATTTTTCTCGCATAATTTTCGTTTGACCTCTGATTTTATCCCAGTTTGTTTCATTGGATTTTCATAAATGTTTATATTCTAGTTAGAGGATTGATTCAAGCATCGGCATGGTTCGAGACCGGTTTGACTTATAATGGTTCATAGTGGTCAATTGACAATCTCAAGGGTTTTGACCTAATTTAACCATGGTTAGCCATTTTGCAAAATTAATGATTTTATAAACTCAAAATGTTTTCAAAATATTTTTCAAAACATGTTCTAAGAAGTGGTATTTTAATTCTAAGCCAATTGGTTAGTGGATTTTCAAACCCTAAATTGAGTCAAAATGGCTCATAACAATTAACCAGCTTGGTTTAACCCAATCCTTTGACTTTGATCAATGATTTTCATTCTCAAAATCTTCTAGAAACGTATAGGATGAGTTCATGTTCGTTTTAGCTTTTAAATCATCGAATTTGGATAGAAAATGAAGAAGATATGGCGAAAACAAGTTGAAGAGTCCTAAAAGGACTGAAAATTGAGCAAAACTTGGATTAGGCTGATGACTGTCCAAGCTAGGACGGCCAATAGTCCAGGGCTAGATGGCCTACTGTCCACACCAGGATGGCCAACCGTTTAGGGCTGGATGGCCTACCGTCTTAAGGTACGTCCATCAGCCCATAATTGCCTACTTCGGCTAAAACTCCGAGTTTTTTATTATTTTGGGACTTTATTCACTTTTAATTCGATTTTTTTTTTTTTTACCTAATATGATTACTATGACCCTTGGAAGACTCAATATGAGCCCTTGGATCATTTGGATTGAATTTAATATCAACCGTCTATGCTTGAGCCAAAAATCTATAAATAAGGGCCTTAGCTTAGGGTTTTGTAGCTGCATTGAATTTTCTGGAGAACTTTTGGAGGCTTGTTTGAAGAGGCTAAAGAAAGAATTCCAGCAGCTCTAGAGGTAAGTCTCTCTTCTCTTCCCTTTCTTTTCAATAAGTCAATAGCACAGAAGCGTCCTAGGCTTTATAATTTTTGTTGTTTTCTAGTTTATTTTTCTTTTATTTAAGTAGAAGCATGTTGGTTCATTCTAGTAGCATACTAGGTACTTCTTTTCTTCTTCTTAAATTCTTAAAGCATGATTAGAATTAGAGTTTGCATGGTAGCATTGCATATTAGGTTTGCATGTTAAGGTTTTGCATGGTAGAATTTGCATATTAGGGTTTGCATGCATGCATTGTTATTTCATGCATGATATTTGTTTTTTCATGTTAGTAAGCATGTTATTTCATGTTAGCATGATAAGTAAAATAAGAGAAAAATTAAGGAAATAAGATTTAGGTTAAGGGTTTCTTCTCTTAAGGGCATGACGGTAATTTCAATTGAAATAATAGGGAATCAATGGTAGCTAGGGTGATTCTATTGCCATCCACCCATATTGCTAGTGGCACCCACCAACTAATAAAAAAATTTATTACTATTGTACCCACATGTAAATTTACTATTAAGGGTGATATTAGATAAATAAAATAAATTAAAATAAATCTTACTTCCCGCATTTACCTTCTTCTTCCTACATTCATATCTTTTCCATAAATCCTAATCTCACAAACCTTTATACTCTCTTATAACTTTCTAAAAACTCTAACAAACAAATGTGTTTATTGATCAATGGATAATGAAGTGGTCATGTAGAATGATTTCAACAATAAAAATGTATATTTTGGAAAGTATGATTCACTTTTTTAAGTTGTTTTAATTTCAAATTCGTGCTTTTGTTCAGCTCTGCAATATTGAACATGAATCAATGTTAATATATGAGTAATTGAACATATCATTATATTCAGTCACCCCAAACAAACATATAAAATTGTTCAGCAGGGGATGCTGAACATTACAGAATGTTCAGTTGTGAGACCCAAAGAATTTTTATAGCATTTTTTTTATGGTTATTGAAAATTCTGAGGATACTATTTCTTGAAGGAAATATGATAATTAAATTACCCAGCCTTTAAATAGTGTTCAGTTGACAGTTATATGCAATAATAAACATCCACAAAGAACACAAGGTATAACGAGGAAAACCCAAACGGGTAAAAAACCTCGGGAGCACTAGAAATCACTATGAACTTAAAACCAAGTACAAGACAAGTGATACTATCCACAACGACACTTGACTCCACAAGCGAGTAGAATCCCTTTCTTGAACGAGCGTCCAACGAATCCACGTTGCCTTCACAGCATCTCCACGGACTGAACTCCACAGCCCTAGCTCCACCACACACACCGTAATAGACGGCAACCTCCGGAAATCCACCGGAAAACTCCTCCACCTTAGAAATCCACCAAGGCTAACAAACAACGGAACTCCACCGTTCAATTCGAATCAACGAATCACTCTAAACTCAGATTTGAAGTTTGATATAGCCAAGCTACAAGGAACTATGCATCATAACATGATATGAAGTCTTAGAAACTAAGTATGCATAGAGCACAAAGGGTTTTGATAGCAAAACCTAGGGTTTGGATGCACTCAAGAAGGTTTCCCTTGGAGACACTTTCAAAGCTCTCTATGGAGGCTCTCTCTCAGCTGGTCTCACACACAAAATAAACCCTAAGGACACCTTAAATAGGCCAAGGCAAAAGATTAGGGTTTCACACGAAATTGCACTGAATTTTGGCTTAAAAACGACTTGGATCGATCCTACATGCGAGCCCGGATCGATCCAAAGTGCTCTACCACTTGGATAGATCCAGCCAAAAGTGTCGGATCGATCCAAAAGTGCAGACCGCAAATTGGATTGATCCTACAAAAAAGGCCGGATCGATCCAACTATGAAAAAACATAATTAGACCATGAGGTTGCCATATTCAAAAACTAGACTTCCCAAGCTTTCTAACGATAGGTTGTACATTGAAATCGGAGTCCGGATAAGAGAGATATGACCATTTGAAGTCGAAAGTTTTCGTCGACAAAAAACTGCACAGATCCAAAAGACTCCAAATGCCTTCTAACACTTTTATCTCAACTTTGGCACATTAAAACCACCTGTGGTCAATAGAATATCCTAGGTTCTAAGTCAAACTTACCTTCCTAGGACATTAACCAATAAAAGAATGCAATACAAGCTTGAGCAAGATGATATAATCGATTTGAAGCGCTTCTCTCAGACTTGATGCAGGAGCTTGAGCTTGAGGGATTACAGGCTTGAGACCAATCACATACACAAGCTTTTGACAACCAAATAAGCCAACATATACAAATGAAATACCTAACAGTTATTATTATTTTTTTTGTTACACACATGGCACATTCTCATTGGATCAAGAATGTGCCAAGTGTCCATTGGTTAATGAGGGTGCATGTGCCTTAGAGTGCACCTTTGATGCACCCAAGCTTTGCTTGAGACAAATCGATCCCTTATTTTCAGCTACACGGATGTGGGGGGAGGTGAGGTGAGGTGCTGCTGCCTACTGTTGAAGGAGAGGGGGAGCCATGTTGCACGATGCAATGTGAGGTGAGGTGAGGTGAGGTGTTGCATCAGTGTAGGGGGAGCCATGCTGCTACTTGACCCTTTTGAGAGAGAGAGATAAAAGAGGGAGAGAGAGAGAGGTTCGGTCAGTGAGAGAAGAAGAGAGAAACCAGAGAGAGAAGAAAGATAAGAGAAAGAGAGAAAAAGAGAAAGAAAGAGAAGAAAAACTAGTTCTTGGGTAGGCAAAGGAGGGGATATTTTGGAGCTCAAACGTACATCAAAACACACAACTAAGGTAAGGTTTTCATTCCTTACATACCCCATAATGGTTTTGAACGAAAATTAATAATTTTGGGAGCCATTACAAGCACCCAAAGCTCACCCAAAGTTCATAAAAACTATGATTTTATGTGAAAATTCATGCTTGCTAAACATGGGGATTTGGAACCCCACATAGCCATAAACCTTCTCATCTTATTCATATTAATACACCCTAGTGAGTACAAGTGCCAATTTGTAGTGTAGAGGGAGAATTTCTAGAGAAAGAAAGCTTCCATGAAGCTTTAATGGTGGAAACAAGGGGGATTTTTCATTTTATGCACAAAATGACTTAACTAAAGGCTCTAACTATTTTTCATAGATACTAAAGGTTCAACCATGAATTTTTATGATGGTCTCATATTTTGCCCATTAATATATTATTTTTGGTGAATTTTTGAAGTCGTAGGAGAGAAAAATCCCTAGAAAATAGAGATTAATCCGAAAAATTCCCAATTTTGGATATGTTATAGATGATGATTTTAGGGATTTTTAGAAACTAGTTTCATCGAATTTGGAGTTCTTTAGAGGGAGAATCGAAGGTTTCAATTTCTGCTAAAATTGAGAAAAAATGGGAAGAAGATGAATAGTAGCTAGGGGCCTCCGCGCTGGCCTCCCCCACGCGCGCGTGGGGGCGTGTGAAGGTGCATGAACCTGCCACGTGGCTCATTTTTTTTTTAAAAAAAATGTGTAATTTTTAATTTTAAATATGTTTGAAATGGTTTGGGGTGTGTTTGGTCACTAGGTAATTCCCAGAGAATTTTTAAAGTTTTGGGCAAATTTTAAAAGTCAAAATTTTGACTTAAACCCTATGTTTTTCTAACAAATTTTGCCCCAAACAATTTTATAAATGTTTCTACACATATTTTAACATTTTTGATGATTTTAAAAGGGACTGAGAATGCCCCATTATTTTTCTGTAAATTTCGGAAGCAAAATATGGGTTTTTGGAAAAAAAAAATTAATTATCAAACATTTTAAAATTTTGTAAGGAAACGACTCCTTTGACTTAGTACCAACCCATAGACTTATTTAGAGTACATTTTAGATCAGAGAGCGTAGCGGAAGCGTGGTGAGTCCATAACCCACAAGCCACAGGATCGAAACCCTAATTTTGTAATGGAAATCAATATTGCGTATAATTGATAAATAATTACGAATAATGTTGTTACACTGTTTTATGACACGCGAGTTACTTTATTTACGTTTTTATATGCATGAATTGTTATGCCCCAAGGGACCAGAGGGAAATACCAAACAACTTCACACACACAGAAGACACAAAGATTTATGCGGTTCGGAAATTGCCTACGTCCACGTGAGTTGCTGCAACTTCACTATAGGGAGAAAATTACAGAGATTACAATGGAGGAGGAGAATACTCTCTCTACTCAACTCACTCTCTCTCTCAGATACACTCTTTCACTCAATGATTAAAGATACCGGGGGGGGGGGGGGGGAGAGAGGTCAGTGAAAATACTCAAAATGAGTTTGGAAGAATTCTGAGTTTGGATTTTCTCTGAGTTTGAAAATTTGATTTTCTACAACTGAATTTGGGTTTTCATTGAGTTTGGGTGGAAAATTGACTGAGTTTGTATTTTCACTATCAAGAAAAAGGGACAGTGAAAACACTAAAAATAACACAATAAAAATACTAAAAATAGAGAGATTGTAATAAATAAAAAAAACCCTTAGTGAAAACACCAATAATAAAAAAAAACAATGAAAACATTGGGATAGTAAAAATAGTCAGTGAAAACCCACTCACAGAGGACAGTGAAAACACACCCAGGGGTAGTTTCACCATTTTGAAAAATATTTTTAAAAGATTGAGACTTTTAGCATGAAGCAATTCTTAAATAGGACCTTTTGAAAGAAAGAAATATTATGAGGACTTTTGACATTAAACTTTTCTTAAGTAGGACCTCTCACCAATTTCTCTAAAAATTAATTGTATGTGAAGGAAAAATAAAAAGATCAAAGCATATATTATTGATCAATTGATCCAAAAATAAAAAATAAAAAACAAATGCGCACGCACACATTACTTACCAAAGATGTCTAGATTGTTGGACAGTGGGCCTCCTCAACTCTCTGCTTTTCTCCTTGTGTGATGTATCCTGGATATTGGAAAAAGAACTCAAAGTTGAATTAGATTCTAATAGGAGCTCTTATAGAACACAAAATGTTGAACAACAACTGTAAAAATGAAACCTTTGAATAATTGATTTAAAATGCATGCGATGATATCAATCATTACAAAGTAGTGCGCGTGCGCACACACACACACATATATGTAGAGGTGCTATGGTCAGGTGCACCTGAAGCAACTTGCATCAGGTGCCCTCTTGTAGATCCACTTGCACTGTAAATTTTGAAAAACTGACTGTTGGATTAGATACCCTTATAATGTATGTCATGCCTGTCAAAAATCACAGTGATCCAACGGTAGGTTTATGAGAAAACTGACTGCTAAAAAAGGATAACATTTTAAAGAACAAAAAAGTCATAGTTTTTCAAAGTTACATTGTTCAAAAACCAACCGTTGGATCACTATGATTTTTGACAGACATGACATACATGATAGGAGTATCTAATCCAACGGTCAATTTTTCAAAATTTACATCGCAAGTGGCTCTACAAGAGGGCACCTGATGCAAGAAGCATCCAACGGTCAGTTTTTCAAAATTTACATTGCAAGTAGCTCTACAAGAGGGCACCTGATGCAAGAAGCATCAGGTGCACCTGAT
>JAESVK010070121.1:0-10782 GCA_017140935.1 Hamamelis virginiana
ACACTAAACGGTCGACCGTTTAGTAGCATTCCTGTATATATATATATTTTATGCCATCGTCACCGCTGCCTTTTGGGTGCTTGCCGTCACCGAGGTCGCCGTATCCTTTACTTTCCCCAAGCTTGTTGTTTTCGCCGACGGGTCAGTTAGGGTTTCCCCAGTTCCCTCTCTCCCCGAGATTGCCTGTTCCTAGCCCTAGATGGAAGTGAAATTTAAAGGGTCTTGCATTCTGAGGGGATGTTGTAGTTTTTAATTACTTTTAAAAATGTCTATGCACTCTGCTTTTTATTTCCATTGTTTTGTAAAGTATGTTTTTGCTTCCAAAAAATGAAGAACTTGCCTAAACAAAATTAAAACAATTCATCTAGGCTTAGTTAACTGTAGGTTTATTTATTGGGTCTTTAATAATTGTGGAAAAAAAAGTTTAGATTTGAAAATTTAAATTTAAATTTTGGTTTCTACAGTTCCTTAACAAAAGAAAAAGGGTAACATTTGCGTTTGTTGTTTTAGTTTTATATTGTGCAATTGCATACATGATACATGTATGGACAAAACCTGTTTGAGAATTCAGGATAAATGGGCAACACTGCAGATATGAATCAATGTGTATGATGTATAAACTTATTACATATGCATTAGGAGTTGGATGCCATGCTAATATAGCAAGTCTACTTGTTTAGCTCCTAGAGTGTTCTTAGTAAAAGAATAAGATTCAGTCTTACCCTTCTGCCATTCATTGGATTCTTGAATAAACTAGGTGTGAGACCCCAAAATTTTCAATAGTAAATTTTCTTAATTATTATTGTTTTATTTATTGCACACATGACATTTTGTCATTGGCCATAGAGTGTGCCATGTGGCCACTTTTTGAGAAGGGTGCATGAGAGTATTATGAATGCATTATAATTGAAATGCATTATTGTGTCGGCAAGTGGTGGATGATCACCATATTATATTTTATGATTAGAAAATAATATATATATATATATATGATTATTCTATGTGTGTGTGTGTGTGTGTGTGTGTGTGTGTGTGTGTATACATAGTGTGGGGGAGGGGGACAGAAGTGAAAGAGGGAGAGAAAGGGAGTTAGGATAAGGAGGTGAGAGTGAGAGTAAAAAAAAAAAAAAAAAGAAAGAGAGAAAAAAATAATTGAAGAGGGTTTTGTCGGCAATTAGTGAAGGAGATGTGTGAGTGTGTGGGGTTAGGGAGTATTTAATTATATAGATATATATAATAGAATAATAAGGAGAGAGGGGGAGAAAAAGAAGAGGGAGGGGGAGATCATAAGGAAGGAGGGAGTCGGAGAAGGGGAAGAAGGGAAAAATAAGAGAGAAGAAAAGAAAAGAAAGAGAATGAGAGAAAAATGAGAAGCTAAGGGGAAGATGGAGCTGCACAAACGCAGAATACTCGGTAATTAAATTGCATAATTCCGAGCTTAGTGAGGTGAGATAGTATTTTTATTTTGATTATATTTCAATTTTTGGATTGAATATGGTATGATTTAATGATGAAATAATGACTTACATATATATAATATATGTATATCAATGGGGATTTCAAATCTTGGATTTTTATTTTATATGAAAATGAAAAGCTGAAACTTTGGGACTATTTTTCCCATCAACTATATCAACTCAGGATCATGTGTACCAAATTTGGGAATTTTCCGATGAGTAGATTAATTTCTATAATTTTCTGAAGTTTAGAAATACTGAAACTTTGAAAATTTGTACTATATTGTGTATATGTCCGAAAATTCTGAAATTTGAGTATATTGTAAAGCTTGAATTTATGGATTTTTAGAAACAAGAAGCATGGAAAAAGATCTATGGGTGAATGAGAATTTCTAGAGAGATAAAGCTTCCATGAAGCTTTAATAGTAGGCACAAGGTGTATTTTCATAGTTTATCGAAAAATTATGATTTTTACATATATGGTATAGATTGATTTTATATGAATTTAGAACTTTGAATCACTTCAATTGGATGTGAATTGTGAGAGAAATTGAGAAACGAAGTTGCCGAAAAATATGAAATTTTATCAACTCGCCTACTTTGGCATCATTTTTAAATATGTTCGGATGGGAGGTGTTATACACCACCATTATATTTTGAAAACTTGTATCACATAGATTCTGTAACATTTTGAATCACCAAAATCGGATGAGTAACGAAGGAGATATAAGTGTGCAAAGTTGGCCAAAAAGATGAAAAATATGGACGTATCATGTACGTGAGTGTGCATGTATGATTCGGTGCTATGAAGGTGCATAGTAAACCATACACCCTCAATTGCAAATTAGCACTTGTGGCTATCATTTTGACTTGAAATTATTTTTAAAAATCCTATTAAATTAAATTAATATTAATGTGTACAAAAGTTGCTGTTTGGGAGGCATGAAAAGAGCCTAGAAAATTATGGAGCATAGTGAAGGCTTACCATAAGGCTTACCATGTGACCTCATTGTATTTTGACTATTCTAGTAAGATTTTTCAATCTAACAAAATTTGATAAATTCTACAAAAATCAGACAAGTGTCCTAGAATGGATTATTTTGTAGAAAAATTCATGTGGATAGAAAATTAACTATCTTCCAAATTGTGAGTCTTTGGAAAATAGTTAAAAATCATGAATAATTGATTTTTATAAAATCAGGATGTTTAGTGAAAGATCTTGGAAATACAAGTTATGGAAATCATATTAGCATATATATAAACTGTTAATATATGCATGTGATATTTGTAAAGTTTATAACATGTTGTTATTATTATGAATAAAATGATGAAGCATGTTAATTGTTATGCATAAAATATATGCAAGTGATATTTGCCATAATTATTGCACATAAAATTGGTATATGACATATGATGATGATGTTATGAGAAAGTGACTGCGCTTATCAGTAAATTCCATACATCTCATAGTAACAATGTGTTTTGAGAAAATAAAACCGTGCACTTGTCATGTGAATATGCGTATATGGGCGCGCATGTTACGCGTGCAGGCAAAGCGGACAATATTGTTACTTGGAGAAGTACGGGGTGTTACAGTGGCACATTTACATGTGTTGGCTCAAGTTGAGTGAGCAGAATGATTTATTTGTATATCACTGATATAACTGTTGATATGAGATATATGTTGAGTTGATATACTTTGAAATGTATGCACGAATTGACATACATGAATTGTTGATATGAGATGTATGCCATATGTATTGCATGTAATAATTGCATCTGGCATGAGACACAGTTACATGTGAAATATATTGCATAGAAAATCATATGCATTTATGATTATTTTTGTAACTGTGGAAACGAGGAGTTGAGATACCACCGATGGACAAAAGATCCTGGAAACAGTTAGTGCATTAATATATCACCCTTGCTAAAAACAGTACATAAATCCTCTTGTCAATGAGTGACAATCGTGGTAGGTCCTAAAAAGGCAGGGACTGGGTGATATACATCCTAAAAAGGCGGGGATGCTGTTGTGGTAGATGATTGAAAATTATTGAGAATGGTTAAGATGGTTAAAATAAGGTTACCATCAGTGTGAATGGTTGATGTTTTGCAGGAAAAACAGAACAGAGAAAATGACAGGTATGACTGCAGGAGCATTGCATCGTATATCTGTCATATGCATAAAGCATGCATGTAGTGTAAAATTATTTATTGTGAAAAAAATGATGGATATATTCTGTAATATATATAAATGAATTACAGATATGGTAATTTATTTATGTGATATTTGGCTGATGATAAAATTTGTTGACAGATATGAGAATGTGGAAGGATGTGAATATTTCTGAATGTGTTGAGAAAAGAAGATATTGTATTCTTGTAATATGATTTATAATAATAATAAAAAAATGACTCACCGTGGACGTAGGCAATTTTGCCGAACCACGTAAATCCTGGTGTTTGTTTATTTTTCTGCTATGTGTTTTCTTTAAGATGATGACACATTATCAGCATGAGACTCTATCCAACTCAGTAAACTAAACGGATGTTTCTGGAATTCGAGTATATTGCGCTGTCTTTAATTTTTGAGATGTTGAAAAAAAAAATTATTTAAAGACTTCCGCACGCATATTTTGAAAAACTGTTTTAAACTGTGTTAATTTTAAAAAGAAATTACTCAAAAGATAAGCGCTTGGGGTTTTATGTCACTGTGGCATTTCCGCATAGGGGTTATCCTGTGTGGGGTGTTACACTAGGCATAGAAATCTCTCATAAATTATGAGAGAAATTGGCTAGTTAATGAGGTTTTGTAGGGATCAGTAATTGGTATTAGGCCGGTGATGATGCTCTGTGAACAAGGAAATGGAGGAAGGGCCAAGGAAATAGACACATTTTGTGAGTTAAGGCACAAATTGGACTAGAAATCCAAACCACATGTCATGAACTTTGTAATTGAAGATGCCCTTCTTTTATCCAATAGGCTGATACCAGAGCACTTTATGCTCTTCTCTAAGCATTTTGTGTTATCAAAGCCACTTTATATTCTTCTTTGAGTGAAAAAATTAATGTTTCGGTATTGTGGAAACTTGGTAACTTCAGTTTGTGTTTTATTATTGACCTCAGACTAAGAGCATCTCCAATGCAAAAGCCAAATTTGGCATCCCAAAAAGCACTAGTTGAGGCCAAATTCTAAGCCCATTTGGCACTTTGAGATGCCAAATTTGGCTTTTTGGCATCAAGCAATGCCAAATTTGTCAAATTTGGTCTTATAATTACCCTTGGTCTCTCATAATCCATGTACATAGATAAGATACTGAAGAGGTTCAGTATGGAGAATTCCAAAAGGGGTTTGCTTCCCTTTAGACATGGAATTCATCTCTCCAATGATATGTCTCCCAAGACAGATCAGGAGAGAGAGCATATGAGTAAGATCCCTTATGCATCTGTTGTCGGGAGTCTTATGTATGCTATGCTATGTACTAGACCTGATATTAGTCATGCTGTAAGCGTTGTCAGCAGATATCAGTCTAACCCAGGTGAGGCACACTGGGTGGCAGTCAAGGGTATCCTTAAGTACTTGAGAAGAACTAAGGATTTATTTCTTGTCTATGGAGGAGATGAGCTTAAAGTAGATGGTTTCACTGACTCTGATTTTCAGTCAGACATAGATGATAGAAAGTCTACATCTGGATATTTGTTCACCTTAAATGGTGGAGTGTTTAGTTGGAAGAGCTGTAAACAGCCGATTACAGCATATTCCACTACAGAAGCTGAGTATGTAGCCGTCTCTGAAGCTGCCAAAGAAGCTGTTTGGATTAAGAAGTTCATCACAGAACTTGGAGTGGTTCCATCCATTGAATCACCTATACCTTTGTATTGTGACAACAATGGGGCCATTGCTCAGGCCAAAGAACCAAGGTCTCATCAGAAATCTAAGCACATAGAACGGCGCTTCCACATGATTAGAGAAATCATTGAAAGAGAAGATATCATAATGCAAAGAGTAGCATCTGAGGATAACACCGCAGACCCACTTACCAAGGCTCTTACTCTGAAGACCTTGGAGCAACATCTTGAGAAGATGGGTATGAGATACATCACTAACTGGGTTTAGTGCAAGTGGGAGATTGTTAGAAATGTGCCCTAAAACCAATTAGTAGGTTGTAATTAGGGAACTTTAATTTCATTTATGTTATTATATGAATCTTATTCATCTATAAAATGGTTTTTATATTATCATGTATACTTATGTTATTTATAACTGTTCATGATAATGTCCTTGAATAGCATGATAGAGAATTATATCTCAAGTGTTGAGATAAAGAGACATATGATTCTCAAGAACATCTATTCTAGATATGTTCCTGATCATAGGTTTATTTATTTGGGCGATAATAAACCGTTAAGATTGGCTCAGGTTATACTAGCTCCAATGGGAGGATGGTGAGTCTCAAGCCATCTGTGTAGAGACACTATAGTAAACCTGTGGGTGCTTGTTAGAGAACAAGTACACTGAACGTGACCAAAATGAGTACAGCTTATGGAGATGTATTTGAATGTCAAAAGCTGCTCATGTGTATAGTCACATTTGTAATCCTCAAACCTGAGACACCACTGGCTATCTTATGTATGAATTACTGGAGTTTGATAGTATCTTGTACACCCTTAATCATGAGGATGTAATCGGTGTTCATTGGCTTTAGTAAGTTGTATATGAAGATAGGTGAGTGTGCAATAGGGGATCACCACCCTTAATATCAAGGGAGAATGTCACAGTTAATTCACAAATAATAACTCAATGAAGTCTTTGGCCAAAGCAGAAGGTAACCAAGGAAAAGAGTTTTCATGGGTTAACCTAATTGAGTTTATATTTTGGTGAATGGCTAACACAGGATTAAGTTAGGGTTTGACATGAATCCATACCCAGATAACTTAATCGTGACATTGCTTGGTGAAGGATTATATTACATGAAGGGTTCATTTATATTCGTATATTCACCCACACCTAGGGCACGTCATGATATGTTGCTAGATGTCACTCATGACTAGTGTAGGCCTAATAATAAGTGTTATCATTGAGGGCAAAATTGGAATAGTTTCAATTGAACCAAAAATAGAAAGTTTCTATTTTGGGAAACATGCGATGTTCCCGAACCACTACTAGGTTGGGGTGAACCCAATGGGTCACACACATAAGGGCTTAAGTGATCTTCTTGAATTTGTAAGAGGGGATATTCTAATTTAGATATTAGCTTAATCCTTATTATTAAGTGTTAATAATTAAAGGGATTAAGGATATACTAAACTAGAATATAACTAATCAAATATAATGTTTGGTCAAGCTAGCACTTGTAACCAAACATCATTAAAAGAGGAGATGTTTATAAATAGAGGAGGATAACCCCTAGGGCCGGCACTCACAAGCTTGCACCCTCCTCTAGCCGCCACTCTCTCTCTCTCCCTCTCAAGCTTTTATCTTCTCAAGGTGTTGTGGAGATAAAGGAAGTTCAAGGAGTTTTAGGCTCGTGTGGACTATTCATTGGAGGCTTCCATACGTTTGGAGCTCGAAGTTTTGTGAAGACAACCATCAAAGTAACGTCAAGTAAGCTTTTATTTCATGTTTGAATAATTGTTTAGATTCGTTTTGTAGTTTGAGTTCGAATCTTGGATGAAAATCAATGGGAAATTTTTTATTTTACCTTCCGCTGCGTTCCCATGGTGTTTTCTTTCATCAGCATCAACCAAATAATATTTGTCTGCAAACATAACTAAATTCATGACTCACTTTTATTCAACCCAAAATGAAATAATCCATGTGAAATATAATACTAACCGCCAGGGGGTTGTTTGAAATTTAAAGATTGATTACGTAGTGCCTCATAAAATATGCGTGTGTCATGTGCAGTTCCCTCCCATCCTGGCCATGCAAATGTAAAACAAATATTAAAGTCACATGCTGCCATTATATTTGTAGTATGGTACCCCTTTCTACCAATGTAGGGAATTTGGTCCTCAACTGGAATTGTAACTTGAACATGAGTCTCGTATAATGCCCCAATGCAGTCCTACAATTTAAAAATAAAATGTTAAAACATATTTATTGTATCTTACTTTAGAATTACATATTAAAATTTTAGTAAATTATTAATTACTTTAAAATACGGCCAATAGTTTGTGTTTCGACGAATATGATTGGAAACTTCATCATAATTCTCAATTGGTTTTATCATATCACAATTAAATCTAGTCATAGACTTTAATACATTGGAAAATTGCTACTAACTGTTTCCCCTGGATGTTGAAATTGTTCTTGAAGCACTTGATTCCCAACTCCATGACCTAATGTTAATAAAAACATTCCTACTGCCTCCTCCAATATTATTCCTCGAGTTCCACGCAAGTTGTAATTGCTTTTTAATGTGACACATAATTTTTGAAATACATGTTTTTCCATACAGAACATTTCATAACAATGTCTTTCATTTCCATTAAGTATCTCCTTGATAAATTTGTAACCCGTGTGAGAAGAGTCCCTACAAGATTCTTTCAGTAAGTAATTATTGTGATATGATACTACCGCACTTGCACCTGCAATGACAAGTGAATACGATTCCCTCTCCCGTACTTCCATCTCTTCAATATAGGCTGCTTCCATTTCTTCAATGTTTTCATTCTCCATATTCCTAGTTATAATATAATTAAACATAATTAAAACCGCATAAGTTCGAACAATAAGTAACACCAACAAAAGTTTTAACAATTCATAAGTGAGTAAATAAAATCCAACATAAGATAACATAGCACACATTAGAAAAGTTCGTTCAAAACACAAGACAACATAGTCACTATCCAAACATAACAACTAAAACAAACATAACACACCATAACAGTTTTCTTAAAAAAAAAGTAAATTTTTTAGCAGCTGCTTCCATGTCACGTTCCTCATCTTTTAGCCACTCAAGTCTAGTCTCATCATCTCCCAAGGCAACAAACATCTCCCTATTCTCTCTCTGCTTGAATAGTTTGGCCCCAACCATGAACAGTGGACTCCTTTTAGGGCATTCAGGCATTGTACCCATATAGTCAATTACCTCCTTGATGTTGCAACCTGGGATATCCATAAGAAGTGAAGTAGTGGTACTAGTCCTGCTCTCAACAGCATCACCTATTTGATTAAGTTGCTTAGTCAGTCTTGCAGATGCAGACACCTTTTTCCTTTTCCTATCTTTATTAACAGTTTACTGTTGTCCAACACTCAAATTAATACCTGCAGAGATGTTATCCAGTGGCGTTGTGGGTTGGATATTGTCACTTTCAGAATCACTGTCATCATCGAGAACATCATTATCTTCTCCTAAAGTAGTGTTTTCGTATAGAGGGGGCATTGACCCAGAGGTAGGTGCCATGCTCTGGCTCCATTGGCAACAACATCACGAAATATTTCATCTAACTCAAAAGCGTTCTCCAGTCCCGCCACACAAAATTTTGCAGCTTTTGGAAATTACTGTGCATTAAAAACATTAATTAATAAACCATGTGAAAAAAAAATACACATTAAAAACATAAAAAATGTAAATATTAATTACATAATTAAATACTACTTACTGCCAACTTTCGATCCCACCATGAATTATCTGCTTGAACAGTTTTCCTTTGCGGATCCCAACCAAGTCTTGTTTCCTTGCCCACAAGACTATCCCAAAACACCCACTCCCTTCTTAAGGTATCGTATCGATTTTTCAATTGTTTTCTATCATAACATCTTCCTGTTACATTGTTAAAGTTATCTACAATATTTTTCCAATGTCCCCCCACCCTATTATTATTTCTCACTTCTCTAACACAACAGTCTATAAGTACTTTATTTGTTTGAGAATCCCAACTTGCCAGTGCCTTTCCTTTTCCCTGATCATTTTGGGTTGCCATGTAATATAGATGGTAACTGATCTCTAATAATTGCATAAAATAACAATATTATAATCACATATAATAAAAAGAGCAATATTAACTAGCAAAAAGGCCATAAGCCATATAAGAGCAATATTAAATAGCATTCTTAGTCACATGGGTATCTGCTTAAAAGGAAATGTTGCATTGATTTCATTCATAATGGTCACAAGTACTGAAGATTCACCAAATATGGAAGCTTGGGTGATAAGATTAAATTAAATGAATCACAATATGGTAAAAATAAAATAAATTGCAAGTGAAACTCTTGAAAAAGAAATTTGGACACAACTAGATAATTAACAATGACAATCAGAATAAATCTGGACACAAAATTAGATTTAATCACAAAAGGGTAAAAAAATTAAATTGTGAAACAGCTTGAAATCTGAACTATCTAACAGAGAATGAACTTGGGACAATCAGAATGAATCAAACAGCCAAAAAAATAAATGATAAATAAATGTTGTTAGGCTTTTTCCAGGTATTACTTGGGCTATTACTAAGTGACAGATGTTTAGGCAAAATTAGGTCCACGCACTACAAAAAAAATGAGCATTGGGACTGAAACCACACCGTCCCTAAAAGGGAGAAATTCGTCCCAGAACACTATTTGGGACGGTTTTGAACCGTCCCAATTGGTGGTGTCGCAAATGGGATTTTTGCGACGGAAATCATCTTTTCGTCCCAAATTTTTTTTGCGACGGTTTCATTCGTCCCAAAGTGAATTTGGTTCATATGTTGATAACCAAATTTGCGACAGTTTTTATCCGTCTCTAAATAGTACTTGCGACGGTTTCTAATCCGTCCCTATACACTGTGTTCCAGCTAGGAAATTTGTGACGGATTATTTTCCGTCCCTAAATACTATTTGTGACGGTTTTTAAGCCGTCCCTATCCGTCATCCGTTTTAGCTAACAACTTTGCGACGATTTCTTATCCGTCCTTAAATTCTATTTTTGACGGTTCTACATTCTCTTCTAGCAAAAAAATTTGCGACGGTTTGAAATCCGTCCTTACTATATGTGATCCATTCCTTTTGTCATTTATTTTTAAATAATACCCTGTATTATATATTTTAATAAATACTTTTAAAACTATATATATATATATATACAGTCATTCTATTATGAGGCCCACCTTACGCAAGGTTGCGTAAGGTCCCCTCCATATGGCCAATTTTATATGACAGTTCGTAAAACTGACCGTTGGATTAGATGTCCATCTTCTGTATGTTATGCCTACAAAAAATCACAGTGATCCGACGGTTGGTTTATGAGAAAAATGACTTTGAAAAAAACTGTTATTTTTTATTCTTTGAATTCCAGTTTTTTTCAAAGTCATTTTTCTCATAAACCAACCGTCGGATCAC
>JAESVK010070122.1:0-21833 GCA_017140935.1 Hamamelis virginiana
AATATGCTTGCTGCACATTTAATGCACAGACAAGTTTGTCCATGAACTGTGTGGCACCCATTTTTCCATAGAAACAAACAATAATTTTCCATAGAAACAAACAGTCATATATAGGATTGTAGAGAATACAGCACAATGAGCATTAACTAACATACATATTCATGTGCAAACAAAATTGATCGCATGCATATGAGATAAAGGTGAGCAGAGGCCATATGTTAGAGATCACAAGGTAACTTTCGATCAATATGTTGCCTATTTAAGGCTAACTAATGTAATGGAATCCTTGCACCAACATAATTGAGAAGCTTAGCAAAATGGCCACTCAAATTTTATCCATCTCCCTAAGATTTCTCCTATTCTTTCTCTGCCTTGTTTTGTCCATGAAGAAGGGCAATGCCTATGAAGGAGGAGAAAATACAAAAAGCCACCATCTTCATCATCACACTCATACTGTTCAAATCACCTCTTTCCTACCAGCTGCTGTTTGCAATCCCTCTTCAAAAGGTTAACTAATTAATTAATCATTTTACTCCTTTCTTAGCTATTTACCTCTCGTTAATTAGATTATTTTTCTGTAATTTTCTTTTTCTTGATTGTAGTTTACCCAAGGGTACGGTTTAATTTGTTAGGGATCGAGATTTCCTGAATTTGGGGTTTAAGGTTATTATTATTATTTGAAAGCATAGGAGGGTATTCTAATTAAACCTCACTAACCGAGGTTTGAGTACAAACCAATCTATGGGGATGAATGAGAATACCCACAAACCCCGTTCATCCAATTAGGATTCTAAGGTTCAATCTAAGGACCTCTCATATCAATGCCATGCTTCTGTTGGTACATATAATAAATTAGTTAAAAGAAACTTTGTAATTTTATATAAGAGATAAATTTTGAAAAGGGTGAAAATAATTGAATATGTTATGAAACCTTGGGCGGGGTCACTTTATGGACGTTTTTTATTTATATACTCCCATTCTTTAATTTCAATAAGCTATCTAGCTTGTTAATTTCTTAAAATTTTCTATTTTAAAATTAAATATTTATGGACGTTATTTCTTTAAAATTTATGCTGAATGTTTTAGATATGGTAAGTTTGTTTGAATATATTTGAATCGAAATTAAAGATTTCATGGAGTTCATATTATCTAAATAATGGTTTGGTTTTGGGTTTTCTAAATCAAAATGGGAGTCATATACTTGCTGCTACTGATCTTTTTGCTGTGAAGATTATTGGTTGATGAAATTAGACATTTGCTAGATTTCAAACATATATTGTTGATAGATGTATTCCATGTCTAAACTTGATTTATTTTTGTTTTCCAATTGATCCCGTTCTACAGATATACATGTATATCTGTAGAACGGACATGGAATATGTATTTAAAACTTCCAAATTCAAATTTCGTTTTATAGGTATAAATGTATATCTATAAAACGGAACATATAAATGTCACCAATCCATATTCCATTTTACAGATATACATATATACCTGTAAAACGAAATATGATAACTGGATTTCTAAGTTCAAAATTCAAAATTCGTTTTACAGATATACATGTATACATGTAAAATGAAATTTGATGTTTGGCTTTCTAACTTCAAAATTCAAATTTTGTTTATAGATATACATGTGTACATGTTAAAAGGAACAAAGAAACTGGATTTCAAACTTCAAAATTCAATTTTCAATTTAAGATATACATGTATACGTGTGAAACGGAATATATGAATTACACCACTACACATTCCGTTATATGTATACATGTATACCTGAAAGTATATCACCACTATATATTTTGTTTTACATATACACATATATACATATAACAGAATATGTTCATTTTTAGTTAGTCTCGTTGCCATTTGAAATGATTATTTACAGTGATCGTATATTTGAGTTATATTAGTGTTTTTAAAGCTAAATATGTTTAATTCATTTTTAAAATAATTTTGCTATCCGAAAATCTTGTATGGATAGCAAAATCAAAATTTGAAATTTCAAAATTATTGAAATAGCTAGAAACAAGATTTTAGGAATTTAGATATGAATATTTATAAAATATTTTGGTAAACGTCAAATATGGAATAAATCCATGCATAGGTAATTGTATCTTTTTATAAACTAAAACTACGTATTCATATATCACCAAAAACCATAGGGATATATTGGTATAAGCAAGTTAATTGTACTTTGTATTCAATCTTATAACAGGGTCCTATTGGTATAAAATCCTAATTTTATTATTAATTGTACTTTGTGATTATAAAATTGGACTTTGTGATAATATAAAAGGATATATGGGTAAAGAATCTTATCAATTAGACATTTGTGATAATAAAATTCGTTTTTAGAATTCTACGGATAATTTTCCGTATTTTTTTAACATATTCATGCATGTATTCTTACTTAAACTATTTGTTTTCAGGCTCCCAAAATAAAAGGGCATCTTTGAAAGTAGTCCACAAGCATGGGCCATGCTCTCCCCTCAGCCAACATAACCCAACTCCTCCTAATCTCACCCTAATCCTCCTTCAAGACCAAGCCCGAGTCAACTCAATTCACTCCAGACTCTCCAACTCGAGCCAACACAATTTACTCGATTTAAAGACAACCCTCCCAGCCAACTCGGGATACTCACTCGGCACCGGTAACTACGTCGTGACGGTTGGCCTTGGCACGCCGAAGAAAGACCTTACGCTCGAATTTGACACTGGCAGTGACATTACGTGGACTCAATGTGAGCCATGCTTAAAAGGTTGCTACAAACAAGAAGAACCCATCTTCAACCCAGCCAACTCGACATCATATACGAATATTACATGCAACTCAGTAGAGTGCTCTGAACTCAACCCATCAGGTTGCTACATGTCAACGACGTGCCTTTACGGAATCGAATACGGGGACGGATCGTTTACTATTGGGTTCTTTGCGAAGGAAAAGTTAACAATATCCAGTACTGATGTGTTTGATAATTTTCTTTTTGGGTGTGGCCAGGAAAATAATGGCACATTTGGTGGAACGGCCGGCTTGCTTGGACTCGGACGAGGCAAGTTATCTTTTGTATCACAAAGTTCTCAGAAGTATGCTAATGTTTTCTCCTACTGCCTTTCATCCTCATCTAGCTCTCCTGGCTATTTATCGTTTGGAAAAGGTATGTACTGCATGGCGGTATTAGAATATAATTATTTTTATATATTTATCTCTTATTTATATAATTATTTGATTTAATTAATATCATTATTTGTTTTATTTCTTCAATTACGTGCGTTCTCTTTCAATCTTTTTTTTTTTTTTTGAAAAAAAAATTTATAGAAGTTTGTATTCATTCTATATAATTAATTTGTAAGTAGTTAATATTTTTTTTAATATTGAGCATATCATACGATTCATGATCAAGTGAACCTTATCTGCACGTACATAAGAACTTTATGGAAGATTTATTGTTGCTTTAAGAAATATTATTTCATTCACATATTTAATCCATCTTTGACCAACCATCTTGAATTTATGAATCGTCTTTATGATCTTGAAAAAAAATAAAACTGTCAATTTTATTGATATGAATGATTCATCATGTGCAAACTAAGGTGCATGGGTACGAGGGAATATTTTTGGTGAACAACAATACTATTTCCAGTAATGCTATAGTCCCAAAAAAAGCATTCCAAATGAATCATAGCCCTTCATTTATTATCAAGAGAGAATTTGCTAAAAAAGAAATCGGATGAATCGTCTGCCACATCATTTGGGATACACTTTTGAGATAACTTTTTTGAGCTAGACATATAGCATTTTCCTACTATTTCACCTAAATAATAAAACCCACCTTTGTTGGCGATGAATATATTGTTAGCATTAATAAAAAGCTTAGCAATATTACTATTTCACCCACTTATTTTCACCTACCTTAGTTGGCATAAAATGTGTGGTTTATATTAATAAAAATACTGTTTTTATCTTTTCAAAATCACAAAAGTAATTGGTCCATATAAGATGGGTGGTCAAAGATGGGTAAAATAAGTAAGTGAAATATCATTTTGCTTAATACTTTTAGAAGAAATAGCTATATTGTATTTTTTATTAGAAAAGCGCTATACGCCGGCCTCGATCGATATACACTTTTTTAAACTCCATTTTTATTCGAAATTATAAAATATCTTTGCATATTATTATTATTATTATTATTATTATTATTAAATTAACAAAATTGCATGTTGGGACATTTTCAACAGATGCAGCTTCAAGTGGTGCGAAATTCACGCCATTATCAACAACATCTGGTGTCTCATCATCATTTTACTTCATAGACATTATAGGGATAAGTGTTGGTGGGCGTAAATTATCAATCTCAGAATCGGTGTTTTCGAAAGCAGGCACTATAATCGACTCTGGAACTGTCATAACTCGCTTGCCAAACACGACCTACACCGCCCTGCGATCAGCCTTTCGAGAAGGAATGTCGAATTATACAATGACAGAAGGCCTTTCGATATTCGATACGTGCTATGATCTGAGTCAGTACGACACCGTTTCAATACCAACAATTGTGTTCTACTTCAAAGGGGATGTGGAGGTGGACGTAGATCCCACTGGAATACTCATTGGCTATAGTGCATCACAGCTTTGCCTTGCTTTTGCTGGAAATAGTGATGACAGTGATTATGGCATTTTTGGAAATACTCAACAGAAAACTTTTGAGGTAGTGTATGATGTTGCTGGAGGGCAGGTAGGGTTTGGCCCAGGGGGTTGTGATTGACTACTTAAAGTGAAGTTCTCTTTAAGCAGTTAATTAATTAGCTTCAATTATATATGATATATAGGCCAAGCGGCTTGTAATTCAATGGCACTTTTGTCTCTTATTGAAGGGGAAGTTCTGGTTTAGAGTTTTAGTAGGTGTTAGGTGTACGTGTGTGAGTTTATATCTGTTGTTTTAAATATATATATAGCATTGTACCACCTGCAATGCACGTGATAATTTTTTTAAATAACTGACGTTAAAAAAAATGGTGATTTTTTTAAGAATAAATAAGTTTCATATTTTTCATAATGACATATTTTAAAACCAACCGTCGGATCATTGTGATTTTTTGCAGGCATGGCATACATAGTGGGAGCATCTAATCCAACGGTCAGTTTTACGAACTGTCTTCTAAAATTGGAAATATGGAGCCGACCTTGCATAACCTTATGCAAGGTCGACCTTATAATAGAATGACTATATATATATAAACGCACAACTAAAGTATAATAAAATTTTATTTTCAAAAAGAATTATACACAAATAAAAAAAACTTGATAAAGAATGGGTAGTTCTAAAGTTATTAAGAATAAAAAAGTAATTAAAAAGAAGATTTCTAATAAAGAAAATAAAGATATAAATATTTATAGGAGGACATAAGTGTCATTACTATTTATTATAAGGCTATTTTGGTGAATCAAAAGTTTTTCCATCATTTGGACTTTTATAAGTAGTAATAGATATAAATATTTGGAGTAACAAGAATTGATAAGACATTAATATAATATGTCAAACCATTTGTAATATTTATAGTACATGAAATGGTTTGGGTATAGTAGGAAAAGAAGAGCCTATGACTTGTTGTCTACTAGCATATATGTATCCCCATTTTAGATCAGATGCTTCAAATTAATTTGAGTATATAGAAATGCATCGATACTCTTTATTAAAATTAAAGGTGAATTTGGGATAAGGATAGATTTCTATCACTAGGTTGACAATGTAAAAAAAAAAAAAAAAAAAGAATAGAATAGGTCACTACTACAAAAACTGCCTATAACAAGTGTTGTAAACCCTCGTCTTTGTACTAAGACGAGGGTTATAAAAGAGTCGTCTATTCCAGGGTCGTGAAAAAAAAGACGAGGGTTTCGAAACGCTCGTGATTTTGAACAAAAGACGAGGGTTAAAAACCCTCGTGTTTTCTAACAACAACGAGAGTTTTGCACCCTCGTCTTTTCTAAAAATAACGAGAGTCTTGGACCCTAGTCGTTTCTAAAGACAGCGCGTCACCTTTTGGTCAACGACGAGAGAATTTACGAGGGTTTTGAACCCTCATTATTTTCATTTCGTGCTTAGAATTTGAGAAAAGACAACGGTGTAAAACCCTCGTATCTTGTCTTTAAAAACCTTTTTAAAATTATTCCTTTTGGATTATGCAATCACAAGATGACCTGTGACCTGTATATGACCTGTAACCTGTATACATGCATATGACCTGTAACTTGTATACATACAATCACATACACAAACACAGCATTAAAGTATCTAGAATAATTAAAAAAGAATCAACTTGCAATATATATAAAGTCCAAAAATCTTCAAGGTATACTCCGTATATGATATATAAGTTAAAAAGTGGCATGCATGACACTCAATTTGGAATCCTAACTATTTATATATACATACATTCAATCAAGTCATCCTCTATTGGAAAAACAAATCCTAAGAATGAGACCAAAAATAAATCATGCACTCGTAGAAGCTAGTTCATCCATTTTCTGGTGTGTAGCATGGTACGTATCTTGGAAACCTACATAAATGCAAGAGATAAGCATGGTTAAAAGATATCCATTTTTGTATCGTGTAGCTATACATAGAGGTAAAACATAACGTGGAAATCGTTCTAGCTATAAATTGTAAATTAAAATAAGCATAATTAAAAGATATCCATTTTTGTATCATGTAGCTATACATAGAGGTAAAATATAACGTGGAAATCGTTCTAGCTATAACTTGTAAATTAAAGGGACGTGTCTAATAATTTTTCTCCTAAGGCCTGAAAGATTGTGTTGAAGAATGATACAAGTATAGCACATTCATGCATGATGTATTATATATATATATATATATATATTTAGCAATATTTCCTAAACTTTAAGTTGTGTACATAATACTTTATAACACTTTGAATATAATGTTTTCTTATTAATTAATCAATAGTTCAAGATTCTATGTAAAGAAAGAAAAATATTCAAATCCAATTAAGTCCCTATCCAATCTCCAAAAACTATATAAATTATAACGGTCTCAACCTAACATAAACCAACATATTTACTTTAATTACGCTTTTACACAATTTGAAGAAATATATAGGGAAATGAAATGTTATATTCCGTGGTAGCAAAAGAAATTAAATCCACTTGGGTTGCATCGAATGTGAATGTGTATTTGTACAACCCTATCATCCTTTACATATTCAACCTGAATATATATATATATATATGTATGTATGTATGTATGTATGTATGTATGTATGTATGTGTGTGTGTGTAATTAATTTAGAATGACAGTCATATAGTTATGATAAATTATAGGTCAAATGAGCTGAAAAACTGAACTATGTACAACAATATATTTGGTGTACTTAGTGTAGAAATATATATTCACTTTAAAATTCACTTTAAAATCATAATATGCAGATGCAAGTGAATGAATCTAAAAAAAGTTCATAAGAAACCAATCATGAGCACAAAATAGTGCTTTTTAATCTAGTTCTCACTCATGGAAGATTATGAAAGAAACAAAGGGTGGATTCTCCTTTAAAATATCTAACTAAAGCAAAGATCAAACCAAACACCCCCTACCTTTCAACTTAACAATGCTGGGTGATCAGTGAAATTACAGAAACTAAAACAGTGGTAAGTTTTAGTTCGTCGCCAATGCCTCAGTAATCTACTTGTTCTAGTAATATATAAGGCACAAGGTTGGACATTATACATCCAAAAACTAGAAGCAAATCTGAAAAATACTCCATCATCAAAGACAAAGCAGAAATGGACCATCTTTGAAACAGTAAGATTACGTTATCAGACAACTAAAGAATTTTGAAGTGCCATGGAAAATACCTGAGAAAAGAATAGAGATTGCATCCAAAGTTCAAGATGAAACTCTGCAAGTAAATTGAAACGATTAGCAAATAATTTGAGAAAAACAAATTTGGCCTGAAAGAAAATCTAGCAGACTAGCATACAGATATTAATGAGAATGGAACTTCAAAAGAATCAACATAAATGTTAATGCTTTTCACTCATAAATTTGCTCAAAGAGCCAATGAAAGAATGGAAGTTGAATGGAATAATGGACTGCGATCCCTGCAGCCAGTATAAATGAAAAGTATAAATGATATTACATATCCAACTATTTGGGCATGAAAAGTATAAATGATTAAACAGATCAAAGTTTCTACTTCATGTATTACTTCCGGTGCTTGATTATATAAGCCCTTCATATATTACTTCCCTTGCTTGATTATATAAGCATTACACATCAAGGATTATATAAGTCTTTATTTTCAAACATTATATAATGCTAGCATGAGAGGTTACATGATTTTACTTGCTGGAGTCATACATAATGACAAAAGATTATGAGTGCACATATGTATGTATGAGTATTAGCAGTCCTTTATTAATAATGGACTAATAGACAGTCCTTCAATATAATTCTTCAGGGACTGCTCCACCTTCATTGTATATTGTGCTTGGGACTAAGCCACTTACTCAATCTTGACTAATGGTACGTGCCATGCAATGCAAGGGAAACTTGTCCTTCAATGGCCCATGTGAAATCATGTTCCTAAAGGAAATAAGGTTCACATACGTTTTCTCCTCTCACTTTAGGGAAAAAGAAAAAAAAATTATTGTTACACGAGGTTAACATACGTTTTCTCCTCTCACTATAGGGAAAAAAAAAGTATGGGAAATCACAAAGGTGATTGATTCATTAAAGCTTCAACAAATGAACCATAATGCACTGTTAACAGACCAGGATTCAAATAACTCCAAGATCATTGAACCTCTTATGAACCGAGGGCCCATGATTAGGTGTATATTCAAACGGGAAAAAAAAAAAAGCATGATACTCAGAAGTATATTTGAAAGAAAAAAGTACATGCTTAAACTCAAACTTACTGTCTCAAATAGTTCTGGGAGTTTGCGTGGTTCCATAAAAGTATGAGGAAGAAGCTTAAATATCTCTTGGGCACCATGAGAAACTACAGCAGAGAGAGAGAGAGAGAGAGAACAATAAATTCATTAGATGTAATAAAAAAAATAAAGATAATAGAAATCAGTTTGAAAGATTTAGTAGCAGAGAAAGGGACAGAGAAGATGCATACATATGAATTCTAAAAACAGAAAATGTCCCTGTTGGTAGCTTATAAGTAACGTTTATGCTCAAAGGCATGAAAGATAACTCCAATACGAATTGAATATTATCAAGTGATCCACATCTGCACTTATTGAAGATTTGAAACACTGAAATTCACCAGTACAACTTATTGACAGTCACAGTACTAATTTTAAATTGTAAACATTACGGATGGTCTAGATTAAGAGTAATCGAAGCATTATCTTAGATTTTTCAATGTTACGATACCATTTCCTGAACCAGTGAATACGAAGACTAGAGGACAGATTCCTGATGGCAGTCCCAGAGTTGCAATCTCTTCACCCACAGAAATCATTGCAGCCTTGGCAGCAGCCAGGGAAGAATACATGTACGATGCACCCAGTGAAAGGAAAGGTGTCGAATATCCAAGATTTAGATACCCTGGAAACAAGAATGTAAAAAATTAGCTTGACGACATCTTAATAGATGGCATCTGACCATCACTGTACTCCAAATATCAACATAAAATGGTGCTTATGCTTCTACATAACAGGGAAATATCATCAACCAGAAACAGCAACCCAAAGGAAAGTAAGATCGAACCATATAAAAGAAACTCAAATACCATTGTTTACCTTGAATCTGTTTTTCTCTCTTTTTTATTTAAAAATTCTTTTGAAACCAGTCAATTAATTGGCCCATAAAAAAATTTAGAAAAAGGGGTACGGTTGAAGATGTAAAGTTTTGATAATGCCAACAAAACATAAATATGTAACAAAATCTTGATAATGCCAACAAAACAGAAAGCTAGAGAAATGCATATCAATAAATCAAGCATAAAATTAAAATAAATAAATAAATAAGAAGAAAAACCCATACTAAAAGCACTGCCATGGACAGGCAGACGAAGAAGAGGAGAAGACGAGGGTTTAGGCACTGCTATTAAAGAAAAGGACATGAGTTACAATGGCTTCTCTGACCGGAGGAGAGGTGATCACCGGAGGGATGGTGACCGGCTGGTGAAGGTGATTAGTTGTTACGTTTCTGCCGCGCGATGATGGGGTTTTCTGGTTTTCAAAACCAAAAACCAGAGGAGAGGGCGTTTAAGTTTCTGCCATGCGACAATGGATTTTCTGACTGGAGGAGAGGCCGTAAACGGCCATTGTTGGCATCCCTTCGTCGTATTTGCCGTTTACGTTTCTAGCTTTATGTTGTTTATGTTTATACCGCGCGATGTGGGGTTTTGGATGCCGCCAAAGATTGCTTCTCTGACCTGAGGAGAGGAGTTCACCAGAGGGATGCTGGCCGGAGATACAATGAGGGTGATGAGCCGACAAGGGGACCAAGGATTTTGATGGATGACGACGAGGGTAGTAAGGGTTTTCGAGAGAGATGAGAGGTTTTGGAGGGAACCCAAAACCAGTAGCGCCAAGTAACATTGTGAAATAAGAGAGTTTGATATATTTTAGGTGCAAAACGGTGCCGTTTTGATTTCTCCTAAGAAGACTAGTGTTTTATAAAACAGTAGTCTTTTTCTTATCATTTAATTAGGTATTTAAAAAACCCAAGTCTTTTTTTACCTTTTAACTAGGGTTTTATAACACACTAGTCTTTTGTTACCAACAAAAATATCATTTAGCTTTTTTCTCAAAATCCGACCGTTGGATCAACATTATTTTTTGCATACTTGATGTGTGTACGTGGAATATCTAATCCAACGGTCGGATTCGTAAATACTTTTCTCATACTAGAGGTTTTATAAAGAATGATTAAGAACTTTAAGCAACTAGCTAGGTTATTCAAATTTAAAAACAGATGAGTCAAATCCCTCCCTAACGCATCTAACCAACTTGAGAAGCCGATCGTTGGATTTGATGCTCCACTTATACATATCATGAATGCAAAAAGTCAAATTGATCCAACGGTCAATTTTTTATAAAATAGACTGACGATTTTTCAGTGATTTTTCATTATTGTTCACTTTTTTTTTTTTTCAAAATTGCAAAATCTGACCATTTGATAAATGTGATTTTTTGCATTTATGATGATTATACGTGGCTTAACATTAAATCCAACGGTCAGTTCTCAAAATAGCTAGATGTTCATCAATTTGAAAAGTGAGGGTTTTAACGAGGGTTCCAACCTCGTGATAACTATTTTGAAAATGGAGAGAAAAATGGGATAAATTGATGAACCAAAGACGAGGGGTTTTATACAACCCTCGTCTTTTCTAGCCTTTTCACGAGTGTTTTTTAAAAACTCTCGTTTTTATTGCCTTTCTACGACAGTTTTAGAGAACCCTCGTCTTTTCCCAAAATTTCTTGTCATTGTAGCCCATTTTTCTTGTAGTGGGCAAAAGAAGGTATGTTAGCAAAATTATACCTTTTTATTTAGGGAAAATACTACCCGGACCGTGGCCTTGCCTTACATGGCAATATGGTGTGATAATATCCCATCAATCTATTAATTAATATGTCAATAAAAAATAATAACAAAAAGTATGTAGAGAATGAATACTGTTAATTTGCTTGCCCGTCTCGAAGTTTTTGAAATGGCGACTAGAAAATAAAAACATTATTATTATTATTATTATTATTATTATTATTTGGCAATCAACTTCTTCCCCATCTCAATTGATCGAAGTGCTCATCAATCGATTTTTCTTACTCTCTCTCTTCGATCATCTCTCATAGATTTAATTTAACATGTACAATAAGCAACACATACATCATCAATTTCAGCTCTAAATCTAATGTTTTACCAGAAGGTGGTTGTGTATTTTTCTTTGTTTTTTGGAGTAATGCAAGTGTAGCCTAATGTAAAACCAGCCTTAAGCAGACTGAAATTACCAAAGACTATATATAAATTTCATTTGTACTTAAGGCTGGTTTTACACAAAATTCCAACCGTCAGATCGGCATGATTTTTTGCAGGCATGGCATGTAGGGGGTGAGCATCATATCCAACGGTCGGAATTTAGAACCGACCAACTGAGCAGACCAAATGGCTGTGCAGTCCAGTTGCAGTCCGGACTGCAACTGATCGGGGCTGAAGAACCATATAATACACATACAAGTTTTACACAATTTAAATGTTTTCTCAAAACCAACCGTCGGATCTTCGTGATTTTTTGCATGCACAATGTGTTTATATGGAACATCTTATCCAACGGTTGGTTTCTCAAAATAGTATCCCCATATTAACAGTTTTACAATAAATATAACCATATGATACACCAAGTTTAAACGTACAATTTAAATGTTTTCTCAAAAACCAACCGTCGGATCTATGTGATTTTTTGCATGCACAGTGTGTTTATATGGAACATCTTGTCTAACGGTCGGTTTCACAAAATAGTCCTCCCATATTAACATTTGTATAATATGAATAAGAACCATATTAATTTGCACGACACTTTTACAAGTGTCGTTATAAACCTTGACTTCACGACACTTTTATAAGTATCGTTATTAACCTTGTATTCACGACACTTGTATAAAAGTGTCGTTATAAACCTTGTCTTTACGACACTTGTGTAAAAGTGTCGTTAAAAACCTTGTATTCACGACATTTAGTAAAAGTGTCGTAAAATTATTACTTTGCACGACACTTTTTAGAAAAGTGTCGTGTTTTGATTGGCTTTAACGACACTTATCAGAAGTGTCGTGGTAAGTCCAAAAAAAAGTGTCGTCTTTGCCATTTTTTATAGTAGTGTCTATTTAAATACAAATCCAAGTGAAGAAATATATATTTCAGACGCATGTAAGATTAAGAAAGCTATCCCACATTAAATTGTAGCAGTTGATAAATTTTGAGAGTAGTAACACTTTAGGGTATCTATGAATTATCATTTAGGTACATGGAAGTTGCACTACAAAAAAAGGTAGCAATTGCAACAGCAATTTCCATTGCTAGTACTCTAGTAGTAGGTGATTTCAAGTTTATTACAATTTTTTTTTTTTTTTCAAATCCTGACGATCAACATAAAAACTAGAAATGAATAAGAAAAAAAAAAAGGATTCTTTGAGCTTAGCTAGAGCTTAAATCTAGGATTTATATAGGAAGTACATTAAAGAAACTTCAAGTAATCAATCACCAGCACAATTGAAATCAAATACCCATCAGAACTGAATAAAAAAGAGAAAAAAAAATGGCATCTTTGACATCATGCGAACTTCAACCCATAATACAACTTATCTTTACAAACAAAATTTATAAATAAAAATCATAAAAACCTTATTGTGGGAAACAAGTATCTACTCAACAATATCATATGGATTTCATAACTTTGAAGGAATTATCTTAGGAATTGAAAGAGGAAAGGGATAAATACAAAGTAACTATCTGATGCAGATCATGATAACAAGAAAGGGAAGGTTTGGGTTTATTTGGGATATTCTTTGTATGGGAATGGCTTTACTTCCTGTACATGTATTTTGGTACATTTACAAATTAGAATTTTTTGGTTACAGGATTTGTAAACTTCTCTGCAAATACATAACATAGGGCAAAGCAAAGGGGTCATGATGGCCATGTGCACGCAAGTAGCAGAGAGGGCTTTACATATACCTCTCTCACACACAACACCCACAAATCCCTAATTATGCAACCCCCAATAATGTTGAAAAGAAAAACCCTAACAAAAAATTGTCTATCTATTACCCACATTATCAAAACAAAAAATACAAAGAAAAAAATTAAATAAAATACTAAACTTATCTGACCTGTGAGACATCGGGCAAGAATGAAGAGGGCGGTGATGGAAAATGATAAGAGAGAACAGAAATCTCTTTAACCCACTTTTTCAAATATACAGAAAACCTCTCTTTAACCCTCGAAGATGGAGAAGGCGGCTCTATTTTCTTGCCTGAGAGAGAGAGAGAGAGCTGTGCGTATATGAGAGCAGATAAAGGGATGAGAAATGTGTGTCGTGTATGAGAACAGAGAAGGCATGAGAGTTGTTCGTGTATGAGAGAGAGGGGAAGAGAGAGGAAGAGAGAGACGTATGTGAAAGAGGCCATGTTTGCGCCAAATGAAAGAAGCGCTTCGATCTGATTGAATTTTTGCTGGTTTCAAAATTTTGCGCCAAAAACAAAAGATTACTGTTCCCTTTAATCCGTCATCTTTATAAGCAAAACGATGACAAATTTTATAAACTGTCATCCCTAATAACACATTTTATTTCATCAGATGATGGTTTTGCTCCAAATGTCATTACTTATTTTTAAATATGACAGTTTTTAAAAACTGTCATTGTCTTTAAAAATCAAGTGTCATCTATGACTGTTTTTCTTGTAGTAGATGCTTGTACCTATTTTTTGCACACATTCAAACAAAATACTTTATGCAGCATAAAAGAATGAAAATATCAAACCAAGCATAAGTAAACAAGCAAAGCATGAAGATACCAATTAAAGTTATGCTAATTACTCAAAGATACCACTTAAAAAAATTACTATCACAAAAAAAATCTATACCAGTTAAAAGAAAAAAAAATTAAAGACATTGTTTACAAACAATACCTAAAAAAAATTAAACTACCACAAAAAAAGGATTAGAAGACAGCTAAAAACTGTCTTCATAGACATACAAGGACAGTTAGGAAACTGTCTTCCCTAGCCGTGTCTTCTAAAGTCCGGACCCTTTCGAATACAGTTTTTAGCTGTCCTCGTATCTGAACCTTCGAAGACAGTTTTTAGCTGTCTTCGTATATGTCTCTTTTGAAGACAGTTTTTAGCCGTCTTCATATCTGTTTCTTTTGAAGACAGTTTTTAGCTGTCTTCATTTCTGTGTATTTTAAAGACAGTTAAAAACTGTCTTCGTATTGTGATATTTTAAAGACGGCTAAAAACTGTCTTCATATCTGTGTTTCAAAGACAACTAAAAACTGTCCTTAAAAGGCCTCTTTTTTTTTTTTTCATTTTACTTGATATGTTAACCTGTTAATTTAGGCAACCTGTAAGTGTTCCTGTAAACCTGTACACGTTTCTTATTGGTAATATGTATCAAAACTCCTATATGCATATAAATTGAGTACGTACATAAAAGAAGCGCTAGCAAACATAATAAAAATATTTTCATTCACTTAATTAAGACCAAACATGTACCCCATATATAACAAAAATCATATAAAAGCTATTGTGTTAAATTTAATTTGGAAACACTCCTTCCAAATTACATGCATATAAATAGCAAACAAGCGATTTCAATTACAGACTTAATCCATTCAATTGAAGTCACAATGGATATACATGAAGCAGGCTATCTAGATTTCATACCCCTTCCAAAAGTCTTTGCGCAACCAACTTTGCGTTTCGATGCAACTTAGAACCTATATATAAATAAAGAAATGCAAATTTCAGTTCAATTATTCAAAGTAAGAAAACAATGACATTAATGGAATTCTAAATTAAAATAGTAGCATTTCATCCTTCGGAAAGTAAGAAAAAAAATAAACTTGTTTTTCGAGACGAAAATCCGACAGAGTTTCATCTATTTTTGTAATATTCCCAAATTTTTACCTGTCAAATTAAGAGTATACAACACTTCTATAATTATATCCAAACAATATTTCAATCACATGGCGCCTCCCACGCCTCCCATATCATCAACAACGAACAATTACCAAGCGAAGTAGACTTCTAAGTTAAATTTCTAACACACTTAAAACTTACATGCAAGCCCACAGGTGCTTTTACATTCCAGCTAGATCTTTAGGCACATCAGGCTCAAAAACAAGAAATATCCCTTGTGCAGCAATATTCTAGTAAACGAAAAATAGTCTTAGAAAACATTAGATGCCTATTACGGCAAAAAGCTTAAACAAGAAGAATGTGACAACAATAAACTATATATGCAAAAGAAATTATAGCTAGCAACTTAACTAAACGAACTTAAAGAAAGAGAATTGATTTATGGAAAGTTGACTCTGTGAGTGTGTGCACGCGTGTGTGTCAGATAATGTAACCCTGCATTTGAGTACAATATTCATAGTTTAAGACCCTTGCTATGAACATAGTATGCTAGAGCTTTAATACCATAGAAAGACTGCAAGAGTCAACTAATTTTTGTATATTTCCTTCACATATGCTTCAGGTCGACCAAAGCTTCAAGACAATTCATCTAAATCTCGAAATATTAATGGAATTTTCACTTGGCACAACTTAGACAGCAATGCAATAGAAAGAAAGATGATACCTGGGATGATACGCAAAGGGTCGACCTCGGACCACCAGGACGAGGTTCTCCACCATATTTTCCCAAACGTGTATCATACCTCATGATCACAGCCTCCACAAAAGCTCCATTCTAGTAACAATAACATGAACCACAGCTAAGCTAAGGCCGACATACACACTTTCATACTGAACCTATGTCCAATACGTAATGCAATAACTTACAAGAAAACAACACTATGCTTCAAATGAATGATTGCAGAAGCTAAATAATTAGGGTCAAAAGAAGAAATTGATAACAAAAACAAAAAAAAAAATATATCAAATAGAACTTCACCATTGATCATTAAAACATACAAGTAGGGGTGTAAATGAGCCGAGCCGAGCCGAGTAGCCCAAAAGCTCGGGCTTGTTAAAAAAATTACAATCTTGAGCTTGATTTGGAGCATCATTACTATGGTACCCTCCCTCCCTCACTCTCTCTGTGTGTGTGTGTGTGTGTGTGTCTGAATCTTTGGCTCTTTGCTTTTGTTTTGGATGTTCCAGAGTCTTCTAACAACAAACCCACTATATATATATATATATATATAGAGAGAGAGAGAGAGAGAGAGAGTGAGAGCGAAAAATGTTTCTTTCAGCATATGCTTACTTTAGCTAAAGTAGCATAAAGCTAATAGGTAATTGTGGAGCCTAGCGGTGAGAGTGTAAGGGTAAAAGGGTTAAAGGTAATTGTGGGATACATTTTTTGAAAAACTGATTGTTTTATTAGATACAATACTTATGCATGTCATACATGCTAAAAATCATGGTGATCCAATGGTCGGTTTCTTAATTAGAAATGTCACTGGGAAAAACTGTCAATATTTAGCAGTCACAGTTTTCACGGGCTGTATTTTGAGATGTTGATATTGGATCACTGTGGTTTTTGGCATGCATGACATCCATAAGGATAGTATCTAATCCAATGGTCGATTTTTCAAAATACATGTCCCACACTTAGTTAAAGGCATTATATTGACTTTAATGAAAATCAGCATATGTGCAAACGATCTATCTGTGAATGTGTAATGTTTTTAAACATGGATGGCATTAAGGGTTGTCTTTTTCCAAAAAGAAAGGACATTAGTGCCTGCTGGGGTACCTACTTGTGGATACCAAAGTAATATATTATATTATACAATATATTTAATATTATATAATACATTTTTTTCAGTTTCAATAAACTGATTTTATATACTGTATAATATAATATAATTTATTTAATCTTATATAATTTATTATATAAATATATATACGTAAGGCTCACAAGCCTAATGAGCCGAGCAGGCCAAGGCTTAGGCTTGGCTCTATTTCATACAGGCCTTAAAATTTGTTTGAACTCGGCTCATATTAAAAGTTAGCAATGAAGCCAGCATAAAGAGTCTTTAAGCATAAGAAAAAAAGCGTAATTTAGCTTCTGCACGTAAGATTAAAGTCTATTGCCCCTCATGGTTCCAAATTCTGACATAGATACTATTAGAGTGTCACAAGATAACAATGGATGTATCTCATCAAAATTCTGAGTGAATACTAAAATTACAGGATAATTAAATCCACTACTGCATTACTGTAGACCTCACAGAATCATACATATACTCCAATAACAAAGATTTACAAATAAGTTATAACTTGCATTTAAGTCAGCATCGTAAAGTGAAAAATATCCATCAAGCACAACATATCATATTTTTGTACATCTAAATGCAACTTATACGAAATGTTAATTCCGACAAAAACTTAGCACTTCATATATCATCAAACAAAAACTTAGCACTTCAGCACCAAAAAACAGATGATAAAGGGAAGATTGCAACTACTTTCTTAGGGGGCTGTTTAAGAAATCATTAAAGTGGGCCAAGTCCAAATGCACTAAAACCAGGTTGGCTAATATAGTGAAACCAAATTCCTCACATGTTCTAAAGAAATGTCATTAAAGGAAAGATTATCCAAATTCTTCTGCCACTAACCATACAGCTGCCAGCTAATTCTGACAAGGTACAAAATTATCTATCAATCTATCCCAATTTATTAAGTTTTCCCCAAATAGCCACAATAGTCATTATATCACCTAAGTGTAATAACTAATAAAGGAATACAGAAAGGGACAAAGGAACAGTTAAAATTAAAAATAAAAGAAAAAAGATTATGACAAAATATATTCCAATGCATAACTAAAGACCAGAATGCATGCAACTTCATAAAAACAGAATATGTTAAACTCATTCTTAGTTAATTATTAATTAAAATAAGCCAACACAAGGAAAACCTTCAGGACATGCCTTAATATCAGAATACTAAAAACTGTACCAGTTAGTTATTCCATGTTGGCAGGCTTCACATCAACAATGTTGAAACTTTGATTGCTAATTTCCAAATTCCAAAGGTTTATTCGTAGATCATCAGCTGATATAAACGTTTCACCATCACTACAAAATAATAGAGTTAACGAATTTTCACTGTACCAAAGATTTAAGGCCAACTAAATACCATGGCCACGAGAACTGACTAAAAATTGCATATAAAAATTTTCATTAATACTTTTTCCACAATACAATAAATACTCCAGGTGCAGTTAATGAATTTAATAAATAAAATTGCAGTAAGTAATAGCAGAGAAAATAAAGACAACAGGAGATGACAGCCTGCAAAAATAACCCCCCCCCCCAAAAAAAAAAAAAAAAAGGTTTCCCAGAAACAAGGTTGATCTACTTGTTGGTTTTGTAACAAAAGAGTACCCTTCATAATCAAGATATTGGGGAGGGCCTCCCATGCATTACTGAGAAGTGAGAACAAGCAAGTCTCAGAACTCTTAATGCGTTAACCTCTTAATTGTATACATAAGACAACCAATCGTAGTGCTACTAGAGAGAATTTGAGGCCCTGAAAAGATCAAATACCGACAAATATCTTAAACAAAGCCCCAACACACTATCTCAACCACTTAATGTTATCAGCATATATAGCCCAAAGTCTCATTATTTCTACATATACCAGACTTGGTCAATCTGCTCACCATTCCATATAAATAAACATTTTCAACAATCAATCATTCTATTAAATTAAGAGAACCAAGATACTCTTTTAGGTAATACCAAAAAAAGGTACTCTTTTAGGCTGCTGAAAAAAAAAAAGTGTGAACACATAATTCTCTTCCATGCCTGATTAATTAGTCATTGTGCTATCAAAACAAGACCGGACTAAAAGCACACAATTGAAAAAACATCTCAAAATTTTGAATTATGACAAAAACTGAGGATGCTTTTAAAAATTATTCCTTTTAAAAATCATATTAGTAATAAAAATAGTAATGGACTTGAAAATTTTCTATCCAGTTTCTCCAAATCGCACACAAAACAATTAAAGAAGGATGAAGACACTCACCAAATCAAGGATGCCTTGAGCCTCTTTCCTTATAATAGAAAAATTTGCCCGTATCAGTTCTTCCTGCTCTTTATCAATCTGGAAACAGAGCATGAATACTGTTAGTAATAACTTCACTTCCATCAAGATAAAACCACGACAAATGAAAAAATTTCACATTAAGGTAATAGAATTAGGACACCTTCAGCAAATCAAGATCTTCACCATCTTGCTCATCCAGAAACAAGGACTGCAGAATGGATGTCGGAACATCCAGATCAAGCATATGCTGACAGTATTGAAAGTAGATAAGTAGCAGGGCATTTTGGCTGAATTTAGAAATTTAAATGGTCATACCTACTAAAATAACTAACAAGCAGAGAAAAAGAACCAATGCCCTACTTAAAACCATACCCCAGTAGTAATTAAAATTTAGAACTAGAAGGTCTAGCTAGAAATGCACATCATTTTCAATTTTACGGATGATTTTAGCAGCACCTCAACCATTTTCTAGTTACAAAATCAAACAATAGTTATACACCAATATATTTGGAAAACCAGAAAAATTAGATAGTTCCATCTAGTTTGCATTAGATGGTTTCATCTACTAGATTCAGAATACTACAAAGTATAAGGAAAACCAGAAAAATTGCAGCATAGCAGAAACCATAAAAGAAATCCCAAAGATCATAAAAGAAATACCAAAACCAAAGAACAGACCCCTGATTTAACCCACAAATAAGCATCCAAAAAACAAGAGATTTGGAAATAAACCAGGCCAATGTCGCCGAAGCAATTTTGCTGAAGCAATGTCTACAAACCACAATGAAGATGATGAAGACGAAGCCATGGAAAAGTAGAGAAACTGCATATTTGGGGTAAAACAAATTGACCTTCAGATTTGTCGCCGTACAAGCCAATTGCCGATTTGTGAGGGAGAAATTATGAGAGTGAGTGAGAGATTAGGGCTGGAGCAATTCATAAAGGAAGGAAATGAAAAGGAAAAAGAGGGAAAAACCTTCAGATTTGGAGACGATGAAGACGAAGCCACTGTCAACGATGCAATGTCGCCGAAGCCAATCGCCGTTGCAATGCACAAGCCAATCGCAGATTAGGGTTATGAGGAAGAAGTCGTGAGAGTGAGAGTGCGAGATTAGGGTTTGTACAAGCCCTACAAGCCAATCACCGATTTGTGAGGGAGAAATTTTGAGAGTGAGTGAGAGATTAGGGCTAGAGCAGTTTGTGAGGGAGAGAGACGAAAAGGGAAAATAGAGGAGTTCGCGGGGGAGGGAAACGAAAAGGAAAAACCAAGAGGGAAATGAAGAGTTTAACTTTACTCAAAAAAAATAAAAAAAATAAAAAAATCTTTTCAAAATATTAGCTGTCTTCGTACATAACCCATCTAAGACAGTTTACAATTAGCTGTCCTTGAATATTTAATAAAGAAGACAGCTCATAAAAACTGTCTTATTTTTTAAGTTTTAAAGACAGTTTTTAAAACTGTCTTCTTTAGACTGTCTTCTTTGACTATTATTGTAGTAGTGAATATTACTCTACTCTCCCCCTAAATATATCATCTCTCCCCCCTTTTGTCATGAATAGACAAAAGTAAATAAAAATCATATCAATCAAGAGAAAAATAGGAGTACAAATGAGTAAAATAGACATGAATACTAAAACTCGAAAGTGTACCATATCAAAATTTCACACACTATATATGATAAGATATGATCAAGAACCTCCACCCCCAACCCCGGATTTCACTACGCCGGATCCCAGATTTCACTACGCTAGAAACCCATTTCACTACGCCGGACACCGGATTTCACTACACCAAACACCGGATTTCACTACGCCGGAAATCCATTTCACTACGCCGGAAACTCATTTCACTACGCCGGAAATGAATTTTACTATGTCGAAAATCGCATTTTACTAATCAAAGAATGCATTTCTTTAAGCCGAAAAATACATTTTACTACGTTGAAATGTATTTCACTACTTGTTCTTTATTCATTTTCCATTTTCTTTCCAAAAATTTTCTCGACAACCAAACAAAAAAAAAAAACAAAAACAAAAACAAAAACAAAACAAAAAAACAAAAAAAAAAAAAAAAAAAAAAAAAA
>JAESVK010070126.1:0-40746 GCA_017140935.1 Hamamelis virginiana
CCATCACAGAGCTAAATTCAGCTGTTTGTCTTAGTTGAGCTAGTTTTCCAATCTTTTAAAGCCAAAATAATAGAAAATAAGGTTCAAAATTCTATTCTACGTTATTTTTCATATGGTTTCTCAGCAACCAAACAAAATAAGAGAACAAAAACTAAATAGAGTGAAACTCAATAGCAAATAGAGGAGTGAAGAACTAACAATTTGAACATCCTGATCATCGAGTGAGATTGGCGGAGAATCCGGAAGTCTAACTTCTCTCAACTGGAGCTGAGACCGATCTGAGGGTTTCGGGGGCTGAAAATTAAAACAAATAAAGGCAAAGCTACACTGACTAAATTCAATACAAACAATCAGCTGGGTCGCTACCAAACTATTTAGGGCAACCTGAATTGGGGAATTAGGAAAACAAACCTTTTAAGGGCAATATATCTTCTCATTGGACGAATTGGGCCATTTATTTTTCTCATTCGAATTGGGGAAACAACCTGAATAGAGAAGATATCTCTTTCTCATTCAACATTCATACCCAAAAAAAATTTGCATCTCACAACTCAAATTCTATTTAAACTGTTTTGATTAAGTGATTTGATGAAATAACAGAGTAGTGAGAGAAAGAGAGAAAAGAGACGTATGAGAGAGAGAGAGACCAAGAGAGAGAAAGAGAGAAAAGAGATTGAGAGAGAAAGAACGCACCTCTTCGTGATCTCCTTAAGCTCTTCAGGCCTCTTCGCAGCACAACGATCTCGTCAAGGAGATGGAGAGAGAGTGAGAGAACGAAGATATGAGGAAAAGTAATAATGAGGAAAAGTAAGTCCAGGTCAAATTGAACTCCCTTCTTCTTCAGCTTCTTCTTTGCTACCTTCTCCCATTGTCATTATTAATTTATTATTAGTAAACTCAAATAGAATAATGAGGAAAAGTAAGTCCAGGTCTTCGAAAGTCTTGCAAGTTGCAACCCGCCAAAGCCCAAGGCCTGACAAAGATGTGATATCTCATAAATAGAGTACTTGTAAGTATACAAGAACACTCCTTCTCACAAGCCAATCTAACCGAGTAGATATTTTTTGTCATTTTGACCTAGGCTTAAAGTGAACGCAAACTCTTGAAATTGATGGATCTCAATGGACTCTTTTTTAGTTTTTTTCTTCTAGATTTATAAAAAAAAAAAAAAAAAAAAAAAAAAGTGACAGTAAACATCAAAGAAAAAATTAGAATCCCAATTAAGTTACCACTGCAAATCTACAATAATATGCCACTTTTGGCAGGAATGACTTGACTACTTGAGCACATAAAATTTCCATGGACTGGTATTATTTCTTCATTGAATGCATAGCTAACATGCTCACCGCTACTGGCCAATGTGGTGCGTCGAAGATTTTTGGACAGGGGCTGTGACTTGTGGACTAGATCGAACCCTGGCTAACCGCCAGCCTTACCATTCGGGTCTTTGATTGCAACTCGCAAGACTTTTGGTTTCAACTTGCAAGACTTTCAAAGACTTGGGACTTAATTGGTTGCCCATTTCGTCAAGGGAATAATCATGACCTAGAGCTCATTTGATTGGTTGCCCATTATGTTCCAACTAAAAAATATATCATGTGAAAATTCCTAATCTTTTAAAATTGTTTTTTCAAAATAGAGAAACTGCCTTCGGATGTATTTCCACCGTCCTTGGGTGTGTTCTCACTGTTTTTTTTTTTTTTTTTTTATTTTTTTATATTTATTTATTTTTTTTCATTTTTTTTTTTTGGGTTTGTTACTGTTTTTTTTTTTTTTTTTTTTGCTTTTTCATTGTGCTTATTTGGGTTTTCACTCCGCTTTTTTAGTTTTCAATACATTTTTTAGAGTTTTCACTATGCTTTTTACTCTACAGTTTTCCTCTCTCCGAATTCACTTCATTTTTTTTTGGGAGGGGCTATTTGCAACACATCACTTACTAAAGGCAGCCCATTTAAAAAATTGAATTCGTCTATTATACCCTTTTCTTAGTACAACCCATTAAGTTTTAAGGCAACCCTATAATAAAATTTTATAAATACCAGAAATAACCCAATTCTAAATACTACACAAAACATCTTTGTCCAACCCATATTCCCATTAATTGAATAAAAAAAAAATAAAATAAAATATACAAAACTATTAGGCTTACCGGCTGTGCCATTCGAATGAGAGAAGAGAGAACAAGGGAACCGAGCTTCGAACCCACCATTCGAACCACCATTGAAGCCGAATACAAAGCTTAGACCATTCGAACCCACCATTCGATAGCCAGTTCACCTTCATTCAGCATCGAACAGTAGCCTTGAAGGATTGAAGAACACCGTCTACGAACATTCAAGTTCACGAGCCATTCGAACACCTTCATTCGATAGCCAGTTCACCTTCATCCACCATTCAAGTTCACGAGCCACGCATTGAAGGATTGAAGCATTGAAGAATCTATTCCTTCATCACAAGTATTGAATAGTCACCATCTTCGAGCATCAATTTCGGTATGTATTGAATATTTTTTTAAAAATTTTGTATTTGAACTCAGTTATTTGATATTTGTTGGGGCTCGGACTGAAAATGCCGATATTTATTGTTCTATATTCAGTTTTATTTGTTGAAATCTGTACATTTGTTATCATTGTTGATTGGAAAGTTTTGATTCAATGAAAATAGATATTCGGTCTGTAATAGCCGAATATTAGGGCTTAATATTCGGCTGTGGGGTTACGAACATATCACCTTTAATTCGAACTTGTTTGCCGAATATAGGAATGATTTACGACATATTCATGCCGAATACTGAAACTTACATTCGAACTTGTATAGTCGAATATTGTGTTTAATATTCGAAATTTGGTTGCCGAATATATCTTCCCATATTCGATAGGTCGTGGCCGAATTGAACATTCCAATCCCCATTAAGGATGATGTTTGAGTTTATATTTTTTGCAGTTCAAATACTATAGAATACTCTTTGGGCCATGTTCACAAATCATATAAGTGAAGCTCGAACTATGGGGGAGAGCTTAGTTGTTCTAAGGGCTCGTTTGCGTTAGCTTATGCTAAAATCATTTTTAGATAATTATTTTTTCACATATCTCTTTTAAATTATCTTCAAAACATATCACCACATATCAATATTTTCAGAGTAAAAGTGGTTGTGGTAAAAGTTGGGGTCTCTTGACTTTTGCCACAATCACTATTAGTATGAAAAATTTGTCATGCATTCTATAATAGTAGGGTGAGTGACGGCGGCCCAGTGAGGTACACACATGGTTCCATCATACATTAATTTCAGAAGAACATAAGGAATATCATCCACAAGAGGTATAACATTATGTCATTAATCATAATAATCATATATGGTTCAATTCTAAAAAAGATTTATTAATATGATAGCCACAACCATAATCATAATAATTTGTCATGCATTTGATAGCAACAACAGTTACATTAGTAAGTATGCCATGCTTATGTAGAGATAAACATTCTAGCATAATAATCATGATTCTCTCATATAACTTTTTTGTTTTTTTCATATATAACATCTTTAATTAAGCCAATATTCTATTCAATATATTGTTTAATATGCTAGATAAAATTCGTTATAACAATTATTTTATGTTGTAGGGAAAATGGATGAACTAGCCGGTACTAAACGGCCTTGTGAGGACACATCGTTGGAAGAAAAACAAGATCGAAAGCGTCCAACAGCTTCAGATAGAAAGAAACGTGAAAGCGAAGCTGTGTACGTGAAGAAGAAGAAAAGTAAAATAGCACAGCCAGCTAATGAGAGAGCATTAGATGCATTAGAGGCAGCAGTAGACGTAGCAGTAGGTCCATCTTTAGAGCCTGCATCAGAGGCAGTTGTTGCATCAGAGGTAGCAAGTGATCCATCATTAGAGCCTGCATTAGAGGAAGTAGTTGCATCAGAGTTAGCAGTTGATCACACATTACAGCCTGCATCAGAGGCAGTAGTTGCACCAGAGGTAGCAGTTGATCCTTTATTAGAGCCTTCATCAGAGGTCGTACTTGGCTCAGTAGCGACAGAGTTAAGGGAAGATACCGAACAGCCGGTTCGGGGTAATGTTGAAGGAATCATTGAAATAGGGGATGAGAGTGATAGTTCCATGGAACACGAGGAACGCTCGAAAAGAAGAGAAGATGTCAGAATTGAATCGCATGATTCTAGTAGTGAGAGTGGGAGTCAGGGTGAGGATGATAGTGAGTCTGAGGGGAACGAGAGTGGGAGTGATGGAGATGGGGAGGAGGAGAGTGAGAGTGTGCGTGATGGAGATGGGGAGGAGGAGAGTGAGAGTGTTCGTGATGGAGATGGGGAGGAGGATAGTGAGAGTGAGAGTGAGAGTGAGAGGGAGAGAGAGAGTGAGAGTGAGAGTGAGAGTGAGAGTGAGAGTGAGAGTGACAGGGAGACAGAGAGTGAGAGGGAGGAAATTGTTGCTCCCAGGAGTTCGAAGGGGAAAGAGAAAGTTGTTGCGAAGGGGAAACGGAAGGTCAAGTCGAAGGGTAAGCCTTCCGGTTCTATGCCTACCGAATTCCCTGGAGGCCCCAAGAATATGGACATTTTGAAGGGTTTTGAAACCCATGTAGCTCGATACATTTGGGAGGGACAGGTACATTGTATTGTTTCATTTATTCATAAATAAAGTAGTCAGTTTTATTAGCATTTATCGATTTACTAACATATATTTTGTCATTGTGTAGGATCGAGAACCACTAAAATGTATCCAGCATGTCCCAAAAATTTTTGAATGGCACTTGAAGAATGAATGCAAGAAATTCAAGTCAAGGGTGAATAATACCCCTTTGTGCCAACTTTTGCAGGTGTCCTACAGTCACATTAACCGTGTTTTGATTTCGGCATTTGTCGAGCGTTGGCATCCCGAGACTAATACTTTTCACCTACCATTTGGGGAGATGACCATTACGCTCGACGATGTCAAACAAATCACCGGGTTGCCTGTTGTTGGAAAGGCTGTGAGGGCACCTGATATTCGAAAGGAGGAAGCCATTCGCGTGTTGCAGAAATTTCTGGGAGTTTCACGAGATGCAGCATTGGAGGAACTCAGGATAAATAGATGCAATTATGTGAGGATGGAGTGGTTGAGGAAAAATTTTGAGTGCCGGGCGAAGGATAGAGATTCGGATGCAGTAATTGACAGGCACGTGAGGGCATATCTACTTTACCTCCCTGGGTGTTCGCTCTTCTCCGACAAGACGGGAACGAAGGTTCCAGTGACATACTTGAACGTCTTGTCGGATGTTGGAGATGTACCCAACTATGCCTGGGGCGCAGCTGCGTTAGCCTATTTGTACAGGCATTTGGGGGTTGCTACACGGGTAGAGGTTAAACAAATTGCTGGCTATCTCACTTTAATGGAGGTACCTTCATGATTGAAAATCTCATTATCTTTTTATGTTTGAATATGTGATTATCATATGCTAACATCATTTTGATTTTTTTTGTTTTTTTATTACAGGCCTGGATATACGAGCACTTCACTGTCGAGCGGCCTACACCCGACCTAGAATACGTCAATGGCAAGCCTCGAGCAATGAAGTGGAAGCCTCGATCCTCAGTTAGCGCAGCAGATGCCCCAATAGACTTAAATTCATGAGGCAGCAAATAGATAATATGTTAAAGGAAAATGTAAGTCTAAATATTAAATTTTAGTATGTTTGAAAAGATTTGCTATTGTTCACTTATTTGACTTGTTATATTTTCTTGTCTATATAGGTCATTTGGGATCCATACCGTGGCTTGCGAGATGATCATCCATTCGAGCCCATTGCATGGTATTGCGGATGTATCGCTTTCTGCGAACAGGTTGAGCCGTACCATCCAGCCCGCGTTCTGAGGCAGTTTGGGTACGTGCAAACCAAACCATGGAACCACTCGCCCATCCCTCCAACAAAAGCAAAGAGAGGACCCAAAGCAAATCTTTATTCTGTCGAGCACTTATTCGTGGAGCACAATTGGATGACCTGGGCCCACCACTGTCTTTCCATTAGTAGCCGTGGAGAGCCGTGCGAGGCAGATATCCCATGGATGTGTGAAGACGCGTATGAGGAGTGGTATACGGAGAGAAGTCATGTCAGGATCCATCCCACCGACTCTACATCTACCCATCTTCCTATCCAGCGATCTGTTGGGGATGCGTACATTGATTTGGTGAATACTAAGCCATGTTTATTTTTTTTTTACTTATATTCAACTCAGTTTTGAAATCCGTTATAACGTAAATATCTCACTAACTATTTTTTACAGAATAACCGAACAAAGAAAGCACTGACTGTTTTACAAGAGTCGTTACAACTTGGCCAAAGACAAACATTGGATGCATTGCTAAATCGGGTGAGGATGGCAGGAAACATCCTCAGCGATGACACGAACGCGAACACGGCACAGGCATCTGCGGCAGAAGTAGGTTTGCAAGGACGAGGGACAAGTAGGAGGGCTAGAGGACGAGGATCGACATCTACTGAGGGGCGAGGACGAGCTTCGCCAGCTACTGAGGGACGAGGGCGAGTTCGAAAGCAACGTGCCGGGCGAGGGTGAGAGACACCATGGACAACTTCAGATGTTTATTTGAAATTTTTTTGGATGATTGTAAATTCGAACTTTACAATTTGAACTTCAGATGTATCATATTTGACATTATGGATTTAATGGAAGATGTAAATTCGAACTTTTGGATGTAAATTTAACATATTACATTTTTGTTGAATTGAATATGTTTGTGAAAATGAGGATTAGGCAAAAAGGGTGAAAATGTGTGTATGAGGATTTGTTGAATTGAATGTTTGTGAAAATGTGTTTAAACACGTTTGAACTATGTGTATTAGGCAAAAAGGGTGAAAACGAAAGCCATATAAACATTTTGAAAGTTTGTATTCGGTAGGCTATCACCGAATATAAATTGACTCATTCGGCCACTAATCACCGAACATAATATACAAACATTCGGTAGAGCCTATTCGAATGTAGTCCCGGCCACCTATTCGGCCACCACAGACCGAATATGATAAGTAATATTCGGCACTACAGAGACGAATAAAAGAATTGATATTCATGTATTCGACTACTTATAGCCGAATGTAAACAATGATATTCGGTACCATTCTGCCGAATGTTGTCCCGGCCTAATACTCGGCCACAACAGTCCGAATGTTTTGAGTAACATTCGGTTACTTATATCCGAAGAAAAAAATTAATTTTACATCGGGCTTGTATTCGGTGACTACAGATCGAATTTTTATGTTTATATTCGGTAACTTGTTGCCGAATGTTATGTGACATATTCGGTACAAGGCTGCCGAATATGTCAATTTTCACTTCTACTCAGGTTCAAATTCCAAAGTGGAAACTAGCAAACATATAATGTGAAGAACAAGCACTTGAAGAATTAAAGGAAGATGAAGAAAAAGAAGCATGTTCCTCATTGTAAGCTCACGATTCTAATAGCTTGTCCCTCATTTTAGACAGTGCACCACACTCAAAAGGCCATTGTTAAATGTCTGACCAATATAGAATCATCCGTCATAATATAAATGTCTATAGTATATATATGTCAATTTTCACTTCTACTTTCAAACCTTGCATAATTATTAGAAATGCATACAATATGCATATATATTGTAAATTTATTAAGCACTGAATTAAAAGACGATGACAAAATATGTAAATTATAAAGATACACAAAATTGAATAAATGCCCACATGTATTCATTTGACAACCATAATTTGTAAATTACATGTTTCCAAATGACAAAAAGTAAGGAGTAGATTGTATGTCTAAGCAACACTTAAATCAATAAATTCCTCCATTACAGCTAAGTTCTGCGGTAGGTCAAGCTCAAGAAACCTCGAAATTTGTGATGAATGACAATCGGCCCATCCTTTCGCATTTTCGAGCGCACATCTCTTCCAAGCAATTGATATAGGAGGAATTGGAGCATTCGGGTTCAATATTATTTGTACAAAATGATTTCCATTAATCAAAGCCAATGCGACATATTTTCTATTTCCAATCGGTATCGGGTCCGATCTCAAAGGAAAAAATGTCAAACATTGTTCGTTCGAAATAAAGATACAGACCACATTGTAACTAGAAGCTATGAGATGTCCTATGTCAGGAAAGCTCATCCATTTATCTCTCGGAGCATTATCCGCACTGTCCCATATCAAACTATTTCTCACCTCATCAAAATTATCTACACTTCTAGAAAAAATCTCCTCGTAAAGAGTCTTGTTACTTTATAGCTCGTGTAGCAAATCCTTCCGAACAGTGACCCAATCATCTTCAAACATACGCATCTGTCCCGCAACGGATCGAAATCCACAATTTCCATCTGCCTTGACCCCTATCATGAAAGCAACGTGAGGCAAAAATGCTTTAGGAATAAGTTTTCCATATTTCTGAGTATCATCACTCTGTCGACAAATTGAGGAAATTGTCTTCTTCACAATTGGTAGTTTAATTCTCTTTTTGGAGAATGCGGCATCCATAAATTTTTGTTTAGAATCAATCGATTCGTACTCAAACCCGGATGGATCCCGAGTGGTCGTTACATCTTCACGAACCCTCTTCTGACTACTACCCTTCGGTCTACCTCTATTGGATTTCTTCACTTTAGGCTCAAGTAGAATAGTAGCGGACGGCTTCACAATTTCCTTCAGTTTTAGGTACAAATCTTGTTGTCCTTGGGGAGTCGAATCATTATACTTTTGTATGTACATATCAATGAGTGGCCGATAATCAAACATGTCATTTCGGATATTCTCAACCACTGGAGTATAGGAAAGCGATCTCCAATATATATGAATCGAATCAATTGGAATGGACCTTCCCTCAATCTTCCACATTGCCAACTGGTGGGCACAAGGAAGCCCGTGTGTGCGAGTAAGTACACAACGGCAAACCTTCTCATCTACTCCCACAATGTCAGTACGCTCCAATTCATCGACAATCAACTCCAACGCCTTATGAGATACAATGCCAACAAGCAATTTGCACTGTGGAATCCCCTATACCTTATGATTAACCTTAAACATGCTCACTTCAAAAGATGCCTTGATTTGATTATGTTGTATAAGCATCTTGCCATGTACAAGTTTAAAAACTTCTAGCAAGTTATTCATCGATGTCCCCAAGCGCCTCTTCAATGCCGCATGGGCGCTCTCCACTCTATTAGTTGTCGTACAACCGAAGTGCATGTAGCGATCGGTCCACGCAGACACAAAATTTTCTTTGAAGCCGTTCAACCAAGAAGACTTCAAGTACTCTAACGCCTTTGGAAATTCAGAGAACGTCTCATCCATTCTGTTTAACAGAGAAACATACATCTCTTCATCTTCTGCATGCACTAAATCCCACCATGAACATATAAATGATGACCAATCTTCTCCCCTTTCAAATAACTTCTTGCAGTGTTGTGATATGTTTCTTGAAATATGCCACCTACATATGAAATTCTTTGCATTTGGGAAAATTTTTTTGACGGCATTAATCAATGTAAGCTCACGATCTGTAACCACAACCAAAGGAGAATAACCTTCGCCAATTGCAGATGACAATTGCTCCAAAGCCCAACAATAATAGTCCTCTCGCTCCAATTCCATCAATGCAAATGCCAAAGAGTAAGTGATATCAGTTGAGGTTAATCCAACAATCTGTAGTAGCGGCATCTTGTATTTATTAGTCTTGTAGGTGCAATCCATCAAAATAACATGCGGAAAACACTTAACAAGTTTGATGGATTCGTGATGTGCCCAAAATATGCTCGTCACTTCACTTCCGTCCTCCGAAGTTTTATGCCTCTCGAAATACCCATTCTCGGTGATCTGTTTAAAGAGTTCTTGCACTATCGTTCTTCCCCCCATATCCTGTCTATTCATCTTTGACAATGCATTATAAATGGTCTTCTGTGTAGATGCATTATTGGGATCTTTTCTCTTCAACAACCGAAGAATTTCAACCGCCTTCACCCCCCCGGACTTCAATTCATGAACATAGTCCCACTCCGACGGGGTCAATCTACCAACATATGAGTGGCCATCAAAATTTTCTCCCATCTTGTGGTTGTGCTTGCCATCCAAAATGATCAAACCCCAAGAATCTGTGCTTAACATGACGCCCTTTAACTTGAAAGGACAGTTGCATTTTTTTGTTGCCGCTTCACGCACATCTTTCTTTCTATTCTTAACAACCTTGATGGTCGAAACATCTTTCTTCAACTCCGGCAAATGCGACCGATACTTGCCGCTCCGCTCACACCCATAGTACACAACCGGTGTTCTATTACCCGTATTCACTTTGGACTTCAGAGTAATAACCACCATTCGATGTTCTTTACCGATGCTTTTTACATATATATCAAGCTCTTCACGAGTACCAAATACCTACAATTGTATTCAACATGATTTAGCATACGTTTTAAATATAATATATAATTCACAATATTAGGTGTCCCGATTTACCCGTTTGGTAATAAAAAACTCGGCAAGATCAACGATCGTAGGCTCTACGTATGGGACTATTTGTAACTGTGACTGCATGATATGCAAATAAGTTAGACAAATTAATTATAACACATGAATTGATAAAAACAAAAAACAAAACAATTAACATTCGGTTCTTTATTACCGAATATTAGACTTTATATTCGGTCCCAAATTGCCGAATATATGATATTGTATCCGGTGAAAAAATTTCGAATAAACCCCTTAAATTTGGCAGTTATTGACCGAATGTAATAGCATATTATTCGGCTAAACCAGGCCGAATGCGTTCTCGAACAAAATTTTTTTTTTTTTCAATATTCCGATCGAAATATGGGTTTTTATTCATAAAACCATCATACCATAATGCTTATAGAGTGCTACTTTTCATGTTTGAAGAGGTTTAATCCAAATATAATGTTTGCCAATCAAAACCTAAAACTAAAGTGTGTATGGTGAATGCAAAAACATAAAACTAACCTTTTTAAGATGCTCTTCCATGGTAGATGGGACGACGATGATCACAAGATCATAGAGTAGAAGAACCAAGATCGAAGCTGTACGCGTCTTCTTCGGCCAGAGGTTGACGAATGCAAACAAACACTCACGTAGGCGGGAAAGAAACGGTTCTTTGTTTTGTTTTGGTGTTGGGGGTAATATGGTTATTTTATAAATATTGTAATATTATGGGTTGCTTATAGTAATTCTACCATTATTGGATTGTATTTAGTAAATGGGTAATATTGTCATGTTTTTAAAATTTTTAATGTGCTGCCTTTAGTAAAAAATAAAATTGGTGAGTTGTACTTAGAAACTGGGCTGCCCTTAGTAAAACCAGTGCTGCAAATAGCCCCACCCTTTTTTTTTTTACTCTCTCTATCTCTCTCTGTTACGTGTGTGTACTTAAATTTTGTGGCTAGCACATCTCTCTCTCTCTCTCTCACATGTGTGTACTTACAACTTTCTTTTCATAATTTTCCCCTCTCTGAATTCACTGCTTTTTTTACTCTCTCTCTCTCTCTCTCTCTCTCTCTCTCTCTTACATGTGTATACTTACGTACATTCACTGCATTATTTTGAGTTTTTTTTTTTAAATGACCATTTAAAAAATATATATATGGGAGACTGACCTCCTCAAAAAAATATTTGTGAGACTGACCCTCTGAATTGGTCAATTAATGATATAAACCGCTGTTACAAACAACGGTTATTGAAATTTTACATGAAAGGTACTCTGTCGGCCTTTCTGAGCCGACCTAATAGCAATACCTGCCCTTAATTCACCAGGAGGCTTCAATTGTCAATGCAAGAAGATATGTTGCCATAACAACCTTACCCCCATAAACATGTGCATTATTTATAAATTCCTCATAATCCAAAACCTCCCCCTCAGTCCCCGGATACTGAACCAAAACCCCACCTAAACAAATCCAAATCTTTATATTCTTTGTCATCCAAAAAATTTCACCTAAACAATCCCAAAGCTATAATGAACCCAAAATGGCGTCCGACATCCGTGGCTACTCCGGCAACCAGCTACCATGTCTCTTTTAAATCTAAAATCAAAATTTAAAATTCTCCAAGCAAACCCAAAATTGCTGAAAACCAAGACAAATAGGGGTGATAAAAATGGTGCATAAAGAGAGAGAGGGAGAGCGAGAGGAGAGAGAGAGCAACAAGGTGCCCACTTTGAGTTCACCATGGTGAAGACGAAGAAGCTTTTTCTTTTGGTGCAGAAGAATGCAATGTGAAGCTTTGGCGATCAAGTTTTTTAAACTATATGACATGGCAACAAGATAAAATCGGTCTCTACTTTTGTGCATTTTTGAAATGATAATGATAATAAAAATTTTGTCTAAAATTCCATTTAGTATTATTCTTATCAATTTGTGAACACTTGCATGACAATCATAGCCCGTTTATGTTAGTTTTTTCTAAAATTAATCACTTTTGATTCGAGGGAATGGGCTAGGTTTAATTAGAGAACTCTTTCTTAACCGGACTAAAGGATTTGACTAAAGGTTAATGATGACTTATTTAAATACATGTAAAAAAAGAAAATTGGGCATCCGTGCTTTTAAGAGAATCTCCCAATCATAGAATGCAAAGCTCCATGTTAGGCATTTTACCTATCCAAATCCAAAAACTTCACTCTAATGAGTGAAATAAAAGGTTAAACATTTTGTCTATCTTCCAAATCGAGAGAAAAATCTATCAAAGCAAGAGGGGAGAGATTTAAGCAAAGTGGCTGCATTACCTCTAAATAGTTCATTTTTGTTCACTTAAAAAATCTTCAAGATGGCAACTCACACATGTGGTTTTAATGAAGGCGTGCCAGTAAGGTTGACCTTGCAGCTTATCAAAGTTTGAAATTGGTTTGAAAAAAGGCGTGCCAATAAGAAAAATGGCCACTATGTTACCACTACAAATCTACAATGATGTGCCACTTTTGGCCGGGATAGCTTGACTACTTGAGCACATAAAATTTCCAAGGACTGGTATTATTTCTTCATTGAATGTATAGCTAACATGCTCACCACTACTGGCCAATGTGGTGCGTGGAAGATTTTTGGACAGGGGCTGTAGACTTGTGGACTAGATCGAACATTGGCTAGCCGCCAGCCCAACCGTACCATTCGGGTCTATGATTGCAACTCGCAAGACTTTTGGTTGCAACTTGCAAGACTTTTAAAGACTTGGGACTTAATTGGTTGCCCATTTCGTCAAGGGGATAATCATGTCCTAGAGTTCATTTAATTGGTTGCCCATTATGTTCCAAATAAAAAATATTTCATGTGAAAAGTCCTAATCTTTTAAAAATATTTTTCAAAAAAAAAAACTGCCCTTGGATGTATTTCCACCATCCTTGGGTGTGCTTTCACTATGTTTGTGAGTGTTTTTTTTTTTTTTTTTGCAGTTTTTTGTGTTTTCACTGTGCCTTTTTGGGTTTTCACTATGGGTTTTCATTACGGTTTTTTGGATTTCATTATTATTATTATTATTATTATTATTATTATTATTATTTTGTGTTTTCGCTATTTTTTGGGTTTTCACTGTGCTTATTTGGGTTTTCACTGCATTTTTTTTATATTGTATTTTTTGGGGATTTCACTGCGGGTTTTTTGCGTTTTCACTATGCTTTATTGTGTTTTCACTCCGCTTTTTTAGTTTTCAGTACATTTTTTAGAGTTTTCACTACGCTTTTTATTTTTACAGTTTTTGTCTCTCTAAATTCACTTCATTTTTTTTACTCTCTCTCTCTCTCTCTCTCTCTCTCTCTCTGTTACATGTGTGTATTTACAACTTTTTTTTTCATAATTTTCTCCTCTCTGAACTCACTGCATTTTTTACTCTCTCTCTCTCTCTCTCTTTCCCTGTAACATGTGTGTACTTACGTACATTCACTGCATTTTTTTGCTAACACCTCTATCTCTCTATTTTTGTTGCATGTGTGTACTGCGATGGACGTGGAGTTTTCTTAACAGCTCTTTTTGTTGCATTGTTGTGATCAATGCAACAACAATGGCAATGACCGCACCTTTGATCTTTATTGTCGATGTTACAGCAATTGTCGGTTCAATCACTAACATTCTGACTCTTAAACTTTAAAATTATACAGTCTCTCTGGCAGAATTTGAAGAAAAAGAAGGGGGGCGGCGGAAAAAACCTGCTAGCCACCAAGAGAGAGAGAGAGAGAGAGAGAGAGAGAGAGGACTCTCGATGAGTGTCACCACGGAGGCTAGCTTGCAGTTGCTTCGAGCGAGCTCGTCGGTGATCACTGCAACTGCTGCGCTTGAGTGGAGTTTAGTCGTCATCATCATCATCTTCTCTCTCTCTGCAAATTAGTGATCTAGACATCAGATTTGGTATAGCCTCGTAAAAATTCAAATAAACTAGTTGGTAATTCAAATCAATTGATCCACGATTCTACCAGACATTGGATCTGGTATGGCCTTGTGATTCAAAATCGGTCCACGATTATGCAAATATGGAAAAGCGCTCAATCAATGCTGTGTTTGAGCATGATCTCACCACTGATTCGAAGGCTTGAAAATTTCTTGCAATGTTCAGTGATTAGAGTTCGGTGCTCTGCAACATTCAAAGGACATTTTGCAAAATAGAATCTTTTGGAAGACTTTTCTCATTAGAATTCTCCTATTTGGAACTTCAAGCCAAATTTCCCTATAGAATAAGAAAGCTTATATTATGAATGTGTGAGCCCGTTTTTATTTTTCTTTTTATTTTTTGAAACGATAGAAATTTATTCCTATCCTAAATCCTACAGTTAGCTAGTACTTGACAAATGGATTATTGGGGCTGTCATATGTTACATGTCTTATGTTTTTGTTTCCTCATCCATTAATTAATCAATTAAATCTTTTATTTTGCTGATCAAAAAAAGGGATTATTGTGCACTCAAACTTTAGAACTTGAAAATGGAAAAACATTCCACTGGACATACATGCCATTCGGTACGACATTTTGTTTATCGGCAAAAGGAAAGTTTTATTAATAAAGAACAACTCAAAACACGTACACCCATTACAGCAAACCAGCCCACCAAAGAAAGAAAGAAAACACAACCCATCAGAGGTAAGCAAACCTGACCCAAAGTAACAGAGACAAGCTCCCATACAAAACCCAACACAAAAGGAATTAAAGAAAACTTCCAACAAAAACCAGCACATGCAAAACATATTAAAGAATACAAACTTTGCTTTCTTTACCAATCTGAAATTTTTAGATTTGCTTATTTAATTTGTTTTCATGAGTTTGCCAAATTTCCCTTTATACATGATCAAATTTTCGACAACAAAAATAAAATAAGTCCTAAAGCATTGAAGGTGTCCTCTCATATCCCTTTTACTATACATCTCCCATTTTTCCAACTATTTTGCGCATGTAAGTTAAGACAAGTATCATGCTACCATATTTATCATAATGAAACTATCTCACTGGTGCAAATTTAACTAAAAATTTGTTAAAAATATAGGCCTCAACACATTGACTAAAGTTGACACTGTATTGCAGTCATAAATTGTCGTATAGGAATGATATAATTAGAGCTTGCATGTAATTACATCACGTGGCACTTAATAATGATATTTGGCACGGGCAACCCTAGCCTACCTTTTTTACCCCTTCTCTGACTGGAGCACGTAACCTTTCTGTGCACGTAACCTGCCTGAGGAAGGCTGCGTGTTAGTTCAGGCCGTCATGAGTTAGTTTCCTTCCGCTGTTTGGTCGTCTGACCTTACGTTGGCTTCTGCTCACCGTCCGATCAACCTCTTCGGCGAGGATTCCGGTCAACCCCCTTCTCCGATCATCCTCTTCATTGTTTGCTGTGTGTTTTTCTGATCATCCTCTTCGGTGAGGTTTCTAGCTAACCCTTTCTCCGGTGTTATAGGTAGTGTAGACGGAGAGTGAGAGAGATTCCAGCCATTAATCTTGGCCATCTCTTTTTGCCGACAATCTTAATCTCTGATTGCCTTCTTGATCTAATCTGTTTCTCTATCTCTCGATCAATTTCTTTTGTCGCCGTTCACAGACCAGTCTTGCTCCTTTCAACCCTTTCTTGGTGATTCAATGTAAGGGTTTGAGAGTTTTCGTTCGTTGTTCGTCATTCGCTGTGATGCCCTCCGGTGACCTGGTTGCCGGCGGGATGGTTTCGTCTGGAAATATTGTTGCTAGGGAGGAGGATCTGGGTGGTTTACGGAAGGGGGAAGCTGTGGCAGGGATGGAGAAGAGGTCTTTTGTGGAGGCTCTGAGACGTTCCCTGCCTCAGGCCAAATTTCAAATACCTGTTAGGAAGCCAGAGATGATTAAAGGGGAACTGGGGTTTATATTTTCTGATGCAGAAATGGAACGCGTTGCCGATGATCTGAAATTCACATTGGTTCTGAAATTAATTTCGCAGCGGCTTTCGATTGATGTTTTGAGGAGGTTAATTATCAAGTTATGGGGTTTTGATGAGGTTCCTATGCCCTTTATGGATGACCATCATATGTGTTGTTGCATCTTGCGAATGAGAGGGACTATAAACATGCGTGGACGAGAGAAGGCCGGGTGATTGCTGGCTGTAACTTTCGACTCTTTAATTGGACCATGAATTTTGATACTCTCAAGGAGCCATCTACTGCACCCCAATGGATTTTTCTGTCGGGGCTTCCCCTCCATCTGTATCGAGAGGATTGTTTGTAGAGTTTCACTTCCAGGTTTGGTCAGTACTTGGGGATTGATAATACTACTTTGTACAGGACTTGTGCGACTGGGGCTCGGTTATGTGTTGAATCAGACTTGTTGGCTGACATGGTGAAAGGTTTCCTGGTGGTAGTTGGACAGCATATGTTTTGGCAGAAGGTTGTGTATGAGAAGCCAGGCTTTTATTGTAAAAAATGTTATAGACAGGGGCACACAGATGTGGTGTGTCGTGCTGGTGTTGCTGTGAATAAGGGTGACAAAAAATGGGGCAATGAGAAGGAGGAAAAAATAAGGGATGACAAAGTTTGGAAGGAAGTTGGAAAGAGAAATAATAAAAGGGATCGTAATGAGGAAAACACTGAAATTGTGGATAAGGGGAAAACTTCAGAAAATGACGTGGAGGTGGATCCTGAAATTGTTAATGTTGTAGGGGAATACGATGAACTTGTAGATAAGGGGAAACAAATTTTGGGAGTTGAAGATACCATCATTGTTGAGGATCAAAATTTGGGTGGTGGGTGTTCGGGGGAGGTACAAGTAGAGGAAGGAGAAATCAGAGTTGATGCTGGCAGTGTGGTTAGGGAGGGGGAAGAAAGGAATTCTCTAGGGGCAAGTAATGTTAAAGATATTGAGGCTGCTGTGAAGGTGGGAATGTGGGGTGATCATCAGGTTGCTGATAAGGGCCCTGTATTATGTAGCAATAGATTTGATGCTCTGTCTGGGGGGGAGGAGGGAGATGATCTGGATGTTGCTAACCATAAAGACTATGATATTGATCCTGGTTCGAGAAGTGTTGTACCTGAAACACAAGTGGTTAAAGATGAAGCTGTTTGAAGGTCCTGAAGGGTGAAAGCCCAAGCTAAAAAATTGTATTTATGAGTGAAAATATGCTGGTGTGGAATGTCTGAGGCTTGGGCACTTCCAAAAGAAGAGTCAAACAGTTGGTGAGAAAATTTGATATTTCTATACTTGCTATTTCTGATCCTTTTCAAAATGTTGAGAAGCTTACAAAATGGGCGTGCAATATTAATTTTCCTGGTTTTTGTGATAATATTGCATTAGGAGGGAAATTATGGATTTGTTGGCAAGATGGAGCTGATGTTGAGGTTGTTGTTGCTAATAACCAATGCATAACTGTTCTTCTGTCCGACTCGCATGGTGTTAGGCTTATTACATTTGTTTATGCTAAATGTTCTCAGGGTGAACGTAGGGAATTGTGGGATTACCTTTGTAACATTTCTTGTGTTGGTGTTCCTTGGATAGTTTTGGGTGATTTCAATGCCATCCGATCTAATGCGGAGAGGGTTGGTGGAAATCAAAGACTGAGATCATCTATAGAGGATTTTGATAACTGTATTCACACTTGTGGTTTAGTGGATTAGAAAATGGAGGGGAAGCAGTTGTCTTGGTGCAATGGTCAGCATGGGTTGGCTCGTAGTTGGGCAAAATTGGATCGGATTTTGGTGAATAATAAGTTTGTTTTAAAGTTTGGTAGTGCGGATGCTAAATACTTAAATAGAATATCTTCTGATCATTCTCCGATGCTTCTCCAGCTGGTTCCGGTGTCCACTTTGTTGTCCCAAAGATATAACCCTAGAGGGGGGTGAATAGGGTTTATGGCAAACTTATGCAAATAATTACCAAGTAAGATTAATGTTCAATTATAAGCAATGGAAGCAAATATATAAACAAGTAATTGAAACAAGAGTAAGGGATAGAGAGTGTGAACCAGCCAACCTGGATCGGGAGGCCTCTCTCGTTCACTCTCTGGGGTGATGTTTATCTTGAGTGGATTGTGGATGATGTTTATCCGTCTCGATTTATCCTTCTCTATTATCCTTCTCTATTATCCACGTTTATCCTTCTCTATTATCCACTCAAGATAGGGTTTTTGAAAAAAAGATGAGAGTTTGTAGAAAACTAGGAGTCGCCACCTTATTTTTAGGGAACAAGGAAACCACAAAAAAGAGTTTTATTTTCAATAAAACGTTGACCCCATTTTTGGAAAAGCATGGTCTTTCGAATCAAAGTTGGATTCGGGGGCTAGGTTACGAAGTGGGAAGGTTCCAAGGAACTCTTTGTAGGCACCCACCTTGCCCTAATTAAAGGTCTCCTAATTAAGTTTGGGCTTTATCAAAATCTTTTCAAAACAATCCTAGTTATCTAATCAATCAAAAAATATGATATATAATATATAATATATAATAATAATACATAGTATGAAAATATACATAATCCTAATGGTCTTAGGAGACTAGAAGTCAACCTAAGATTGGACTTGCGCCCTATTGACTGCCTACGTGCCTTATCAATTGCTTGACAAAGATCAGAGTCCACGTAGTTCGATTACCTTAGGACTTTCCTATTGTAATGAACCATATAGCTAAAAGAATTCTATCTTATCTAGGACTCTAACTTCGAGAGTTTGGATTTGATCAAAACACTTTTCTTTGTATAAGAGATGGAATTTCATTCCATTTTAAACACTTTCAAAATTTTAGAGTTGTTCTCGAAGTAGAGTCCTAAACCAAGTAGAACTCTAGCTTCGAGAGTTTGGATTTGATCAAAACACTTTTCTTTGCATAAAAGATGGAATTTCATTCCGTTTTAAACACTTTCAAAATTTTAGAGTTATTCTCGAAGTAGAGTCCTAAACCAAGTAGAACTCTATTACTATAAAAATTCTTACAACAAAGGATAGTCTTAAGTGGGATCAAGTGATCCCCCTAATCCTAGGGTTTCTAGCTAATCCTAGGTTAGCCTAAATACCTAAAACATTAAAATATGCATGCTGGAATTTCTGGAAAATAAAAAAAAAATATATCATCAAAAGTATAAATAATGCATGAAAGTGTCCTAAATGCAATCTAATTATTCTATGTGAACCTAGACATGTTTCTATGTTGATTTTGGCCTAAAAAGTGAGTTTTAATACACTTTTAAGTTACTTTAAATCCATGGACAGATTTATAAGTAATCAAAAAGTGGGTTTAAAACCCATAAAATAAAAGAATAAAAGAAGTGAAAATTGCCTAATATGCAACCTAATATGATATATCAAAATAATCATACTTGAAAACAATCAATTTCATCACAAGGGGAGGGGACTTACCTTTGCATGCTCCCTCGAACACAAATCATATTATTCAAACAAGACATAATAAAAATACAAACCTAATATTAACAATATAAAACTATCTAAAAAAAAAAAGGAAAACTATTTTAATAAACTAATCCCTAACCTATCATGCATACTAATAAACTAAATCCTATGCATACTAATAAAAAGAAAACTATAAAAGAAAAAAGAAGAAGAAAAACTAACCTCTTTCTCTGCCTCCTTGCTTCAAGCCTTCTCCTCAAGCTCCAAGCCTTCTCCAAGGACTCTAAGGACCTCAAAAACTTTAAAACTTAAGCTAGAGTGCTATGGGGGAAGCTTGTGCAATTGTTCAAGCCTCTACTCTCCAAGCTAGCTCTCTAAAGCTTATTCTGTGTGTTGAAACTGATTTCAGGGCCCTCTATTTATAGGTACATAAAACTATAGCAAACTTTTCATTTAGGCGATGTGGGACAGAGTGGATTTCATTATTCTACACTGGCGTGCAGACTCGTTTGGGCCTGTTTTAAGTCCAAATTTGACGATTCAAGCGTCGAAACGATCGTGATTCGATTCTCCATGTTTTAAGAAGTGTTTGGAGTGAAAATACATTGACCAAGGTCAAAGGTTTAGGAAAAAGTCGATCGATTAGCTGTTTAGAGCCTGCCGGGCCCAAATGAGGGTTTTGAAATTTGCTAACCGATTGCTTTCGAAATCATTTTTTCTTCTTGAAACAAGTTTTAAAATGTTTTAGGAAAGTATTTTGAAGCCTTTGAAGGCTTTGGTTTGATAAAAATATCGAATCCCGGTCGCTTTCGGTTGAAACCCTTATCTGGGCTTTGAAAGGGCCTTTTAAGCTTCAAGAGCCAATCATGAGCCAGAAGGCTCAACTGACCATGTCACTTATCAACTTAGCTACAAAACACACTTTCAATATCTATGCCAAAGCCTTGAGACCATTCGAGACAAGATCAACAGTCATTCAGGGCTTTTGTGATTCAAAGGACAAAACTGCCCTTCAGTCACAAAAGGCCTTATTTTCTATCAAGCCTGACTCAGAATGTCATGAAAATTTGCAGGGATGTTCCTCGACTCTCTAAAAACCTAATGCAAAAAGAACCGACTCAATCTGACCTAAAAACTTACATGTGATAATGACCTCTATCTAATTACCCACAAAGGGTAAAACTGGCAACTTAGGGTTTTGACACCCTATTTTACCTCTAATCATAGGCAACCATTCATGATCATACTCATGGTAAAAAATGGATGTCTACAGAGAGATCAAACACAGCGATTTAACGAGGTTCGGACTCCGCCTACTCTTCGCCTTAAGCACCCAGCTCAAGGATTCCCAACAATCCACTAAGGACTAGCTCATTGAAAGTGGAGAAACCTTTACACAGTCTTCTTTATACCAGGTGGAAGACTCTCACCTAAGCTCACAAAAAACTTCAACAATGGCTCACAAAGAATTCCCAAATGTGCACACAAAGAACACTCAATACAATCTCACAAAGTAGGTGTGTACAATAAATGCTTCAATGAGCTGATTCACACAAATGTAGAGCACAACTAATAACTTCTCAAGTGATTAACAAGTATAGCTCAAGAGTTTGGTAGAGAATGCTTTGAACAATAAATGCTTTCAATCAATGATAATAACTAAGGTTGGATTGATGTAAATAAATGAGGAACAAACCTCTTTATACAGCCTTCATGGTCTGAAATAGCCGTTTAAACCAAGCTAGAATCCCATTGGAGGAGAGGAGAAGAGCAGGCCACATTTAATGCTCAAATTGCCCAAAATAGAAAGAACCGTTTTGATTTTGCAGGCTCATTAGTTGACTAGGCAAAAGGGATTAGTCGACTAAACAGTTAAGTTTTTAAACAATTTTTGTTCCCGAGCACGGTTAGTCGACTAGGCATATTTGGTTAGTTAACTAGACAAGTCAAAATTTGGTTTACAAAAATTTACGGGCATGGTTAGTCGACTAGGCAGAGGTGTTTAGTTGACTAGCTCTTCTGTATTTCCAAACATGGCTTCTGGGCTGACTTTAGTCTACTAGACTAATATGATTAGTCGACTAAAGGTCTCATTAGTCGACTACTCTAGGTGATTAGTCGACTAAACTTAGAATTTCCAAAATTGTAGCTTCTGGACCATGATTAGTCGACTAGACTAAGTTGTTTAGTCGACTAGACTAAGTTGTTTAGTCGACTAAGCATACTCTTGAGCTAAAAACTTGGAATTTTTAAGTTTAAATCAACTCAAATCATCTATGGTAGTTAACTTAAGCAATCAAGAGCATTTTTGCAAGTTTTCTAAGTTGATGTATGCCAATGCAATATGTGAAAACTTTTTGGCTTGAGCTATGCAAGATTAATAAAGTGAATTGCTATACAAAAGGTTCCTAAACATCTTGTCTTCAAAGGTCTTCAAGAAATGACTTCAAAATGTCCTCCACAAGCTTCATGATTCAATGACTTTACATAATTGCACAATTTAGAAGCTTTAAATGTGTTGATGAGCTCCAACAAGATATGACTTTGATTCTATGGAGACAAAAACACTTAACTATTTGTTAGTAACTAAATTAATGTTTGTTGATCATCAAAAATGGTCAATGCAATTGACCTTAGGGCTAACAATCTCTCTCTTTTTGATGATGATAAACCATTACTTTGAAACAATAATAATCAAAATAAGAGAGCATAAGCTCTCCTCAATTTTGCACAACAAGTAATGGTTAACTAATAAATGTAATATAACCAATTAAAGTCTTTCTCCCCCTTTGTCATCAACAAAAACAAAGAGAGAACCTATAAAAGAGGCACAATTACAATTCTATTGGTCTAACTATACCAAGATCACGCCGAATTGTGCAAAAACGATCCTCTTTAAGAGCTTTTGTGAAGATGTCCACCAATTGTTGGTCTGTGCTTATAAATTCTAGTTCAACATCTCCTATTTGCACATAGTCACAGATGAAATGGTGCCTAATTTCAATGTGTTTTGTGTGTGAGTGCAAACAATAATTTTTATAGATATTGATAGTTATAGTATTATCACAACGAATAGGAATGTGATCAAAAGTGATCCTATAGTCTTCAAGTTGTTGTTTCATGTATAGAACTTGAGCGCAACAACTTCCCGCGGTAACATATTCCGCTTCGGTGGTGGAAAGAGTAACCAAATTTTGTTTCTTACTAAACCAAGAAACAAGTGAGTGGCCAAGAAAATGACAAGTGCCACTAGTGCTCTTCATGTTGGTTTTACAACCGGCAAAATCCGCATTCGAATAACTAACAATGTTAAAAGAAGAATGCTTAGGATACAACAAGCCTAAATCATGAGTTCTAACAAGACATTTGAATATACGCTTAACGGCATGCAAATGGGACTCCATGGGATTAGCTTGAAATCTAGCACATAAGCATACACTAAACATGATATCCGGTCTACTAGCGGTTAAGTAAAGAAGACTACCAATCATACATCTATATAATTTTTGGTCAACTTTCTTACCATTTTCATCAACTTCAAGCTTGATTGAATGACTCATTGGTGTGGGACTAGACTTTACACCTTCCATACCAAATTTCTTTAGCATATCCTTCACATACTTGGCTTGAGTGATCAAGATGCCTTCTTTGGTTTGCTTGATTTGGAGGCCAAGAGAGAATGTTAATTCTCCTATCATGCTCATTTCAAATTCCTCTTGCATAAATTTTGTAAACTCTTGACAAAGAAGATCATTAATGTAGCACCAAAAATAATATCATCAACATAAATATGAACAATAAGCATATCATTCTCTTTAAACTTTATGAAAAATGTAGTATCAATTTTGCTTCTTATAAAACCATTTGAGAGCAAAAAGGTACTTAACCTTTCATACCATGCTCTAGGTGCTTGCTTTAAACCATAAAGAGCTTTTGAAAGTTTATAAACATGATTAGGATGAGTGCTAGTTTCAAAACCGGTAGGTTGTTTAACATAAACTTCCTCCAAAATATAACCATTTAGAAATGCACTTTTCACGTCCATTTAATATAATTTGAAATCTTTAAAACTAGCAAAAACAAGGAGCATTCGAATAGCTTCAAGTCTAGCAACCGGTGCATATGTTTCATCATAATCAATACCTTCTTGTTGATTATAGCCTTGTGCAACTAGTCTTGCCTTATTCCTAATCACATTTCCATCTTCATCCTTTTTGTTTCTAAAAACCCATTTAGTACTAATGATGGAATGATCATTAAACTTAGGCACTAGTTCCCAAACTTGATTTCTTTCAAATATATTTAATTCTTCTTGCATGGTCATAATCCAATTTTCATCATTTTCGACTTCACTAAAATGTTTAGGTTCAATTTGAGAAACAAATGCAATGTTGCTACAACCATTTCTAAAATTAGAGCGAGTGCTTACCCTTTGAGAAGGGATTACCTATAATTTGCTCAATAGGATGATTATTTACAAATTTCCAAGGAAGTTCATGAGTTTCTTCTTGTTGAGCTTCATCTTCTTTGGGTAAGGGTTCTTTTGGTGCATGCATCTTTTGGAGTTTCATTTGAAGAGTTATTTGGAATTTGATCATTGACTCCTTCATCCAATGGAGGGACAAACCTAGGTGTATCATCTTCATGCACAATTTGCTTAGAAGTAAATGGGTTAGCTTCATCAAAAACAATATAAATAGATTCTTGAACCGTTTGAGTGCGTTTATTATAAACTCTATAAACTTTACTATTCATAGAGTAACCAATAAATATAGCTTCATCGGATTTAGCATCAAATTTAGATAAATATTCTTTATCATTTAGCATCAAATTTAGACAAATGTTGATCGATCATTGTTGGATGGCCGACATGTGTGCAAGAAATGAAATCCAATAGTTCACATAAAAAAAATCCAAATCTGGTGTGTTTTGGACCACCTGTCAGATCCGTGGACCTTTCTTATGTGAGTTGTTGAATTTTTTTTTTCTTGCACACGTGTCGATCATCCAATGGTGATCAACAGGTGTTGATCCCCTCTCAGATCAACAGCAAAACCAAACTCAAAAATCAAGTGGCCTTGTACAAACTTAGGAAATACTATACTCCTCCCCCTTTATTTCAAATTATAATGACGTTCTATCTTTAATTTATCTCGTTACTTTTAAATTAAAGCACACATATCACGTTTTTCTTTAAAAACAACTTGGTTAGATGAGGATGAATGTTAGTTGACCCAGTGAAAAGAATAATCAATAGATAAAGTTGCGTCTTCTGCTCTTATGCATGTATGTAGAAAGTTAGTTAAAAAAAATGATATGCATACAGTGCATACAAAATGATATGGCCGGCAAGAGTGTTATATTGGACTCGTAATTTTTTTTTATAATGCAACTTAAAGAAAAGAATAATGCTATACACTGTTACAAACAGTCTCTACAAATTAATTAAGAAGGAAACTGACAAACATATATCCCGCTTCTTCTTGACGACTTATAGCTAATTAACCTCCATCTGTATTGATTATTTTGATAGGTGTGTCAATTACCACCGCCTCAGCGCCGGCCCTTGGCTTTTGCAGCTTAAAACATTTGCTTGAGGCCTCCAATCCAAGAGGGGCCCAATTTTTTTTGAGGCCCTTAGCATATATTCTCTTCTATTTTGTGATGTTATTTAGGGATTTAATTGTATGTTTTTTTCTTTATTTCCTACATATTTGAATTACAGGGCCGGCCCTCAGGCTTTGGATGCCCTAGGCGAGCTTCGAAAACGATGCCCTTACTACTTATTGATTTTTTTTTTTTTTTTTTGCATATCATTGTTGTTAATGATCTTTTAGTAGACATAATGTTTTAGTTGGTTTACGAAGTAATTTTATTTGAAAAGCAAAGAACTCAACTTTCTAATCTTAATGAGAGAAGGTTTACTGTGAGTAAGCATTGTTGATAATGGTGGTACTGGGAATTCAAAATGGCCTTGTGGTGGAAATTGATTGTGTTGGAGGGTCGAAGATCCTTTTTTCTTTAATTTAGGTATTCTAGATTCACGATTCTTGTGAATATAACTACTTTGATCTATGTCATATTGCTCAAAATTTCGATGATGGTTATCAATATGATCATTTAAAATCCTAAAATCAATAGAATCAATATGATCACTCAATTTTGAATCAATAGAATCATAATCTATTGATCACTCAATAGAATCATTTAAAATCCTAGAATCAATAGAATCCTAAAATCATTTAAAATCAATAGAATCGACATGATCACTGTATGTGCTGCAGCTGCGAGAGAGAGAGAGAGAGAGAGAGACTGAGAGAGAATCAGAAAGAAGTCGGGGAGTGTGGGGGAGAATGGCTGAAGCGTGAATGGGATTGGGAATTGGGATATATGGGCTGGATGCCCATATTGGGCTTAATTAATTTTTTTTCTTTTTTTCTTTTGGGCTGAAGCAAGTTGGGCTGATTCTTTTTTTAGGCTTGGACTTGAGAGACATTGGCATGGGCTATTGGACTGATGGCTTGATGAGGTAGTATTTGGGCTAGAATGGATGCCCCTAAAAATAAGTCACCAATGGGGTGCCCAAGGCGACGGCCTCTTGGGCCTCCCCTCAGGGCCGGCCCTGTTGAATTATATTCATTTTAATAGATTAAGTATTTTGATATTTGTTTGATATATGTGTATTAGTGAATAATGATAGGAGGTTCTGGATGAGCCAAATGAAAACTCTTTTGTGAATTGCTTGTTGTATTATGGTTGTAGGTTTTAGCCCAAGAGAAACTAAGATATGCAATTTTTTTTTTTTTTATATATGTCAAAATGTAGAAGGGCCTCATTCTAGGAATTCGCTTAGGGCTACCCAAACCCCAGGGCCGGCCCTGCACCGCCTAGTGGGATTAGTAGACTAACTCCTCGTAGCCAACAGCTTGCAAGAAGATAGCAAGCCAAAGTAAGTCATTTGAAGTTTAAACTGGGAAAAATTAATCATTGCCCCACGCATGGAAGCTCAGTTAAAAAAAACTAAAAATAATACTAGGTCGAAGTGTTTTTCTTAGATGTAGCTGGGAAGCTGATGTACCCTAAAAGTGATTAATTGTATCATTTCATGCACTCGAAATCAAACGCAGACTTAATACATTCATTTAATAAGCTAAGTTGCCACACAGTCTGTGGACAGAGTTAATTAAGCATAAAAGATCAGTCTAGGATTCCCTGCATTTTCCATGCAAATATATATAAATATATATTTGATCAATTAATTGCCGTATACGCCGCAAAAGTCTGCATCATCCGTACACTTATATATACAATATTTTAGATAAAATTGCTTTTGTGTAAATCATTAATTGCTGTATTATCTATTAATAAAATGATATTATACTATCACCAGAGATCTAGGAAACAAGAGTTATACGTATTATCAGTACTTTAAAAGAATGGTCACATGCAGTTCATGTAAGTACATAATTTTAAATACATAATAGATTATATTTCTAATTTGTTAAATTCATAAGCATTCTCAAATATTAAATTTAAATTACACATGCATACCTGATGTTTCCATTGGTAAGTAGTTTAAACCTTTAAAACCAATTTGGTTTAAGCTAGCAGTGGTCTTCCACTCTCTACACACACTCACACTCTTTGTCTATCAATGGGACAAGACTAAACTGAATAGAGCTAAGAATTTGATGTGTGAGAATGGAAACCAATGCCCTATATATATATAGGAGAAGAATATGATAAGTCTTCCCATTATGACTTATCCATTCACCTCCAAGATTCATGAACTAAGGAAGTCAATGTGTCATATTCATGAATTAATTTGTTAATTCATGAATCAATATTAAATGACTATACGTGAATTCATATATTAATCACCATACATGAATCTTATCATAAGGCCCTACACATTTCATCCACATCTTAAGATCACGTGATCCCGCGTGACTATGGTGCACCATAACCCGTATATACAATAGAACTCACACTCTTAATCAGGAGTCCGGTACATCACATTAACAATTTTTCATCAATCCAAGTTTTATAAAATAAAAAATATTTAATCAATGGCAGCCCACATGGATTTTAAAATAAAATTCTTACAGTCTCCCACTTGGGCAACATTGATTAAAATAGTTTAACTGGATTGGATAACTTTAGTGGCCACAGAAATCGAATAGTGAATAACACTTTAGTATCATGATTCGGTTAAATAAGATCACGAACATCGAATCATAGAGATAAATACACCCCATTATAGCATACGATTATCTATGGTCACAGATATTAGGATACTTATCCACATGAATCTCCAACAAATTAATATGAATCGTTTAGTATGGAAGATAGCATACAAAATGTGAGTAACGTTATGCTATTTCCAATTTGGTCCAACTTTATGCTTTTGCATGAAGCTAATCAAAATGGTTTACTAAGAATCCTTTATGCTTCACTCAAGCCCTTTAAGACTGAATTTGAATGTCTTAAAGAAATTATACTCATAGGTCAATAACTGTATACCGTACAAGTTATGTAATAAATGCCTTTAAAATAACATGCCATAAATAAACAATGAACTGTATAGCATAAAATAGTCATAGCAAAACAGATTTTCATGTAAAATAAAGTTTTATTAGTTAAAGAAATTATATACATATCTTTAGTGGGTTAAGCCAAACATAGTTAAAAACGAACACCTCCCACTAACTTTTTTCATGAAAACTCCCACTAACTTTTTATATGAAAAGTTTTACTAGCCAAAAACATCAAACGATTTAACTATCCCCATGTTTGTGACGTGTCCCTTGAACACCTTTATAGGCAATCCCTTCGTAAATGGATCTCCTAACATTGCCCCAGTCCCAATGTGTTCAATTACAATTTCTTTATTTCTCACTTTATCCCTTACAAGTAAATACTTGATTTCCATGTGTTTGGAACCGGAAGACAGTTTGTTATTCATGGAATAGAAAACAGCAAAGCAATTATCACAAATAGCTTTAAAGGTTTTGGAATTGAAGATGCATGTAGTAGTTAAAAACATTTTCTTTATTTTCTAAATACATAATAGATTTCTTAAAGTTGGTTCCGTTCAAAATCACAATGGAAGATAGTTGGCTAATCGCAACAGAAACATTCAAAGCTAAAGACAGAAATAAAATGCTATGAATGTTGTGCTTAGATAATCTCAATAAATCATTTAAAGGCATTAACTTTATGCTCTAATATCCAAATGAGCTTTATGGGGGTCCAATCCGCACTATTATAACCTCTCCTTTGGGTGAAAATTACAATAGGCTCGGTCCACCCAACTTTATCACATTGCTAACCTATGAGAAATATATCAATTTCAAAAGATTCAACACCTTTAGGCAGAAGAATCCTTATCAATTAATGCATTTTCATAAATTACAATGTGCCATTATTTGGATGTAGATAAATAATGATTTCCTTTGAGCCAACCACTACTAGATCCAAATAATACAAGTTGCAATCCAAAATACTTTAGACCAAGAGAAACCTAAAGCTTTCATGAATGGACCGCTTTGGCAGCTGCCCGCCCAATCAACCGATAGGATCCCTTAGTACGAGATTGCATAATATAATATTAATAATTTGCATTTAATCATATGCTTTCATAATAATATGTATTCATGTGAATGAAAAACAAAAGTCATATATGAAATATATCAAAATTCCGAATAGGTGTTTCTTTTAAAAACATGTAGAGATTCACATATAGTAGTTAAAAATAATTTTATAATTAGAACTATATATATATATAGAAAGTATATATGTATATCAAACTTTGAGAGCCTATGAACTTAAGCAAATTGGCTCTGATACCAAATGTAAGTATATAATTCTAAATACATAATATATTATATTTCTAATTTGCTAAATTCATAAGCATGCTCAAATATTAAATTTAAATTACACATGCATACCTAATGTTTTCATTGGTAAGTAGTTCAAACCTTTAAAACCAACTTGGTTTAAGCTAGCAGTGGTCTTCCACTCTCTACACACACTCACACTCTTTGTCTATTAATGAGACAAGACTAAACTGAATAGAGCTAAGAACTTGATGTGTGAGAATGGGGACCAATGCCCTATATATATAGGAGAAAAATATGATAAGTCTTCCCATTATGACTTATCCATTCACCTTCAAGATTCATGAACTAAGAAAGCCAATGTGTCATATTCATGAATTAATTTGTCAATTCATGAATCAATATTAAATGACTATACGTGAATCCATATATTAATCACCATACATGAATCTTATCATAAGGCCTTACACATTCTATCCTCATCTTAAGATCACGTGATCCCACGTGACTAAGGTGCACCATAGCCCGTATGTACAATAGAACTCACACTCTTAATCGGGAGTCCGATACATCACATTAACAATTTCTCATCAATCCAAATTTTATAAAATATAAAATATTTAATCAATGGCAGCACACATGGATTTTAAAATAAAATTCTTATGTTCACGCGTTGTAAGATTTAGTTGATCATATGCCAGCCACGAAACCACCAGATGATGTCCACTTTCATTTGTTGGTGGTGGCTATACACGTCATGTCAATGTTCCTTTATTAAAGTACTCCTTAGTCCTTAACTGTCATTTTCTTCTATTGCAGTCGGAGATTCCCTAGCTTAAAATCTTTTTGACATATATTAAATAGACTAAAATTTTCAAACCAAATAACATGATAATATAATAGAACAGGTCTCTACTTTTATACATTTTAAAAATGTACGAAAGTAGAAGGCCTATTTTCCTGTTGCATCATTGGTTTAAAAATTTTGATCTATCTAGTATTACGTACTCTTTTTTTTTTTTTTTCTTTTTTTCAGTCTGTTTTGGAATCCCATAATTTTTTTTTTTTTTTTTTTTTTTTTTTTGGTAATAACATGATATAGTGCTTGTATGATAATGTTATCATATGATGATGATGATATTGGTGGACAGATTTGTAAGTATATATAACTAAACCAATATATTATATTTCTAATTTGCTAAATTCATAAGCATGCTCGATAATGAAATATAAATCATATATATATATACGTACCTGAAGACGCCATTGGTAAATTGTTTAATTCTTGAATATCAACTTTGTGCAAGCAAGCAATGGTCTTCCACCCTCTACACACTATCACTATTGGTCTATCAATGGGACAAGACTAAACAGAATATAGCTAATTGGATGTGTGAGAGTGGGGACCAATGCCCTACATATATAGGAGAAGAATATGATAAGTCTTCCCATTATGACTTATACATTCATCTTCAAGATTCATGAACTTGGTTAAATCGATAAGTCACGTTCATGAATTAACTAATTAATTCATGAATCAACATTAAATGACTATACATGAATCCGTTCATTCATTAATGAACATACATGAATCAACTCATTAATGATCTCATTAATGATCATACATGAATCTCATTTTAAGGCCCTACACATTCCATCCATATCTTAAGAGCACGTGATCTCACGTGACTAAGGTGCACCATAACCCGTATGTACAATAGCACTCACATACTTAATCGGTGGTCCAGTACATCACATTACCAATTTCTCATCAATCCAGGGTTCTTTTTTTTTTTTTTTATAAAAACATTTTAATTAATGGTAGCCCATATAAATTTTAAATAAAATTCTTACATTCTCCCACTTGGGCAACATTGATTAAAAAAAAAAAAATTCACTAGATTGGATAACTTTAGTGGTCATAGAAATTGAATAGTGAATAACACCTTAGTATCATGATTCGGTCAAACAAGATCACCAACATCGAATCATAGAGATAAATACACCCCTGTATAGCTTACGATCATCTATGGTCACAGATATTAGGATACTTGTCCACATGAATCGCCAACAAATATGAATCGTGTAGTATGGAAGATAGCATACAAAATGTGAGTAAAGTTATGCTATTTCCAATTTGGTCCAACTTTATGCTTTTGCATGAAGCTAATCAAAATGGTTTACTAAGAACCCTTTATGCTTCACTCAAGCCCTTTAAGACTGAATCTGAATGTCTTAAAGAAATTATACTTATAGGTCAATAATTGTATACTGTATGAGTCATGTAATAAATGCCTTTAAAATAATTTGCCATAAATAAACAATGAACTGTATAGCATAAAATAGTCATAGCATAACAGATTTTCATGTAAAGAAAGTTTTATTAGTTAAAGAAATTATACATATCCTTAGTGGGTTAAGCCAAACATAAAAACAAACAGCTCCCACTAATATTTTACATGAAAACTCCCACTAGCCAAAAACATCAAATGATTCAACTATCCCCATGTTTATGACGTGCCCCTTGAACACCTTTATAGGCAATCCCTTAGTAAGTGGATCTGCTAACATTGCCTCGGTTTGAATGTGTTCAATCACAATTTCTTTATTTCTTACTTTATCTCTAACAAGTAAATACTTAATTTCCATGTGCTTCGTACCAGAAGACCGTTTGTTATTTTTGGAATAGAAAACAGCAGAGCTATTATCACAAAATAGCTTTAAAGGTTTTGTAATTGAATCAATGACCTTAAGACCTCTAATGAAATTCTTGAGCCAAATAGCTTGTGAATTGCCTCATAGAAAGTTATAAACTTTGCTTGCGTTGTAGAAGAAGCTACACTTGTCTGTTTAACACTCTTCCAAGAAATTGCACCTCCAGCCATCATAAAAATATATCCTGATGTGGATTTCAAATCATCAGGACATCCTCCAAAATCTGAATCTGCATAGCCGATCACCTCAAGACTAGCACCCTTCCTGTAAGTGAGCATAAAATCCTTGGTCCTTTGTAGGTAACGCACAACTTTCTTTGCAGCAGACCAGTGCTCGTCACCAGGATTAGCTTGAAACCTACCAAGGACACTAATAGCAAAAGCGATTTCTGGACTGGTACATACTTGTGCATACATTAAACTGCCAACAGCTGAAGCATAAGGCTTGTTCTTCATAAATTCCTTCTCTATTTCAGTTTTCGGGCACTGATCCTTATTAAGTTTATCTCCTTTTGTAATTGGCACTTCACCAAAAGAACAATTGATCATGTTAAACCTTTTAAGCACACGATCAATATATGCCCTTTGAGATAACCCCAAAACACCACGGTTTATATCTCTATGAATTTCAATTCCAAGAACATATGATGCTTCCCCGAGATCTTTCATTTCAAAGTGTTTTGACAAAAATGACTTGGTGTCTCGTAGTAAGCCAATATCACACTGGCCAATAAAATGTCATCAACATAAAGAACAAGAAAAATAAATTTTCTCCCACTGACCCTAAGATATATGCACTGATCAACTGTATTTTCAACAAAACCATGCGATCGAACTATCTCATCAAATTTCAGATACCACTGCCTTGAAGCCTGTTTCAGTCCATAAATTGACTTCTTCAATTGACAAACCATTTGCTCCTTTCCCTCTTCTTTGAAACCTTCAGGTTGTAGCATATAAACATCCTCATGAAGATCATCATTGAGGGATGCAGTCTTGACATCCATCTAATGCAATTCCAAATCAAAATGTGCTACTAAAGCCATAGTTATTCTAAAGGAGTCTTTAGAAGAGACTGGAGAAAATGTCTCAGTATAATCAATTCCTTCTCTTTGTGTGAAACCCTTAGCCACAAGTCTTGCTTTATAACGCTCAATATTACCCTTTGAGTCTTTCTTCGTCTTGAACACCCATTTGCAACCAATTGGTTTAACTCCATCAGGAATTTCAACAAGATTCCAAACTTTGTTGGTGCTCATGGATTTTAACTTGTCTTGCATAGCTTCCAACCATTTTGATGATTGTAAACTAGAAATAGCCTCATTAAAACTCAACGGATCTTCTTCTTTTCCAATATCAAAATCGCTTTCTTGTAAGTAAACCACATAATCTTCAGATAAAGCTGGTTTCTGAATTCTTTGAGAACGTCGAACAGTTGGATGCTCCCTTTCTTCCTGTGCTACTATTGGTTGTTGTTCTGTTTCTGTATCGCCCTGTTCATTATGCAATCTCCATTGGAACAATTAAATGTTCTTCTTCAAAATTGATGCTGCGAGACTCAATTTGGGTATCTTCCTCAATAAACTTTGCACGATTTGTCTCCACAATCTTAGTGCCTAAACCGGGACAGTAGGATCTATATCCTTTAGACCGTTCAGGAAAACCAATGAAATGACAACTAATGGTTCTAGCATCAAGCTTCTGTTCTTGTGGGTTATAAAGCCTAGCTTCAGCCCTACATCCCCAAACACGAAGATGGTTTAAACTAGGTTTCCTATTGGCCCATAACTCAAAAGGTGTCTTAGGTACGGACTTGCTAGGAACCCTATTCAAGATATAAACAGCCATTTTAAGAGCTTCACCCCACAACGACTCAGGTAGATTTGAGTTACAAATCATACTTCTCACCATGTCTTTCAAAGTACGATTACGCCTTTCAGCAACACCATTTTGTTCTGGTGTCCCTGGCATGGTGTACTGAGCTACAATCCCACACTCTTGAAGAAACAAGGCAAAAGGACCTGGGTATTGGCCAAACTCACCATGTCTACCATAGTATTCTCCTCCACGATCTGACCTAACAATCTTAATTTTCTTATCTAATTGATTTTCAACCTCAGCCTTAAAAACTTTAAAGACATTGAGAGCATTGGACTTTTCTTGGATTAAATAAACATAACCATATCGGGAAAAGTCATCAATAAAAGTAATAAAATACCGATGTCCACTTATGGTTGGAGTAGGAAATAAACCGCAAATATCAGTATGAATTATTTCTAAGAGTCCATGACTGCGAGTTGACCCTTTCTTCCTAGGATTCGTGAATTTTCCTTTGATGCAATTAACACAAACACCAAAATCTCCAAAATTTAGAGGGTCAAGAATTCCTTCTTTTACTAGTCTCTCAATTCTTTCCTTTGAAATGTGACCTAAACGTTTATGCCAAAGCATGGATGACGACTCAACATTTGTTTTTATTTGAGAATTTTCAATATTCATGGAAATGAAAGAATTCACACAATCTAACTTATATAATCCATCAACCAAACAACCATTTCCAATCATAGAAGAATTATGAAACAAACTAAAACCACTTTTATTAAATGTAAAAGAAAATCCAAACATGACAAGCTTAGAAACAAAAATTAAATTTCTTCTCATGGAAGGTACATTAACAACATTCACTAAATCAAAAGAAAATCCACACTGTAAATGTATTCTAACAACTCCTATACACTTCACTCCAACCTTCATCCCTTAGTAAATCAAAAGAAAACATTCACCTCATCCTTGGTTGGCACCCTCTTGGTGATGAATCCCTATAAGGAATTAGTGACATGAATAGAAGACCTAGTGTCAATCCACCAAGAATCAGAAGGTACATCAATTAAACTAGACTCAAAGCAAACTAAAGCTAAGAAATTACCATGATTCTTCTTTTCAAGCCAACACTACAAGAAAAATGACCTTTTGTGGCGTTTAAAAAACGCCTTCTATAGCCTTTCACGGCGTTTTAAAAACGCCGCATAAAACTCCTTCCTGCACACCGCCGTAAAAACTTTTGGTCTTCCGAGTCATTTATAAAAACGCCTTTAATACTACCTTCCGCAGCGTTTTAAAAACGCCTTCAAAAGATTTTTCGCGGCGTTTAAAAAATGCCTTTAAAAGTGTTTTCGCGGCATTTTAAAAACGCCTTCAAAAGATTTTTTGCGGCGTTTAAAAAACGCATTTAAAAGTATTTTTGCGCCTTTTCTACGACATTTTAAAAAAGCCTCAAATATTTTTTTTTTATTTTTTTTAATTTTTTTTTGGCTTATTTGAGATAATCTTCATATGCATCATATAGAAGTTACCACTAACATGAAGAAAAATGCACATTCCATTAAAATAAATTCTCAACATCAAATTCTTTACATTCTATGACTTTGAAAGTTCTAAATATATAGTTCTTAAAAGTATATATTTCTCCCACATTCATTCCCTTCCAAAATAAACCAAAAAAAAAAAAAAAGATTAACTTCATCCATCCTTCATTTCTTGTAGCTCCAATTTGATAATCTTCAAACTACAAAAACAACATAATTGTTACAAAAAATTATTATCAACTTAAAATACACATATATTTCACATAGTATATGATCACTAGAAGAATCAAATGATACATTCTACCACTCCTAATAATAAGCAATTCAACCAACAATCACATGAATCATCCTAAATATTAAATAATATATTGTTTCAATTTTGAGACAAAAATCCGGCAGAATTCCTCCTGTTTTTCAACATTCCAGAATTTTATCTAACAATATAAGAGTTTTATAGCACTTCTATAATCACAATATTTCAACATTACTACGTTCAAATGACGCATCCCACATCCTACCTCTCCCATTAATCAGCAACCAACAATCACATGAAAGGATATGATATTATATATATATACACCGTTCTATAGACTATAGTCCATATACACAATAGTACAAAAGGATGAGCAATGACAGAATGCCAGGTTTTATGATGCTCAATAAAAATTTATTACAGAATTCTATCTGAGTAAAGAAATTAGATTAACATGTTTCTATTTGATCAAGTCAAGTAACACAAATCTTTGAAGAGACATAATGGAGATGCACCATAAAAGGAATATGGAATCACACCATACCAACAAGAAAGCTTAAGATAGATATCGCATTCATAGAAGTTTGCTAAGTTGAAAAACTTTCAACGCGAAAGGCCTATAGTGGATTTTTTAACTTAGATATAATTTCAATGAGCGGATCTTTGTAGTCAAAACTTGAATCATGGAGAAAAAACAATACTCAAGTGAGATAGAATGAAAATTGCTACTCCGCCACCCAAGACCAGAGAAAAAGCCTCATTAGAAAACAACATAAACCCCCCTAGTGGTTTCCTCACAATATCTTTTCTATAACGATAGAATAGACAACCAGTATTGTCCCCAGGTTATGCCATAACTAAGGAGCAGCCATGTAAATCCTTTGTAGATTCTTGCACAACAAATTTAGATATAACTATTCAAAATTTGTGAATATTCCAAGAAATCAGATGATTGAGATCACCAGAAAAGAGTGATACAAAGAAAAGAATTTACAAAATTATGCTTGAGGATTGAGATCCAAAAGCAATAGGAAACCAAACTTGACAGCTAACCTCAGATGCAGCCCAGCTTTGTGTCTCCGATAATTTGGATGACAAAACCTCATTCAACTTGTCTGTCATACTGCTGATGGCTGCATAGCAAATAACTTATAATAAGCACATATCACAACAGAAAAAATATATACTAATTTTAATAAAAGATAAGTTGTACATACGCATACACACAAGTAATTGAAAATCTCAATCACTATATAAACATTTCATCCACGAAAAAACTAAATCAAACCTACAGTTATGGAGTTTAAAAAAAAAATCTTAGAGAATGTGATGGAGAGAAAATCGTAATATGTTTTATAAACTACTTAACAAACAATAAATCTATCAAATGGCACAAATATAAGCTTTGAAAATTCTGTTTCTTAGAAACTACTTTCCCAAATTAAAATAATACCATGGGAAAGCTAAATTTAGTGAATTATGATCAGGCGATTGTCACATATTGCCAATTCATGGATTTATTATCTCTATGAGATATTGGAATTTCCATTAGAGTTGTAGGCACTTGGTGGTGGTGGTCATGGAGCCTTCTCTAATTGTTCTTCAATGCTTACCCTTCCTTTGAGGTTGCAGAGATTACTGTACGTGTTGACCAAGTTCTCAAAATTTTGAAACTTTGATAATGAAAAGACATGATTGCATTACAAAATATTAGTATGATCGAGTGTGTTGGAAGGTTTATTTGACAAACAAGTGTGTTGGAGGGTGTATTGAGCTTTACACAAACAACAACACAATCAGAACCAAATAGTGTTGAGATGTTAAGCAGGGATGAACAGTAAAAAGTTCTGCAATTGCGACTTCTCAATGAGTGCTTAAAAACTAAAGTGCCATTTCGTTGCCAAGAAACTATAGGAAAAGAAAATAAACTTTGACTTCAATCTGAGTGAGTGTGTGAATTAAGAGATGGACATTCCCACTATATGTGTCAAACTGTAAATCAGTAATCTAAGGATCAGAACTATGGACAGCTTCTTCAACTACTGATTCTTTACTGCAATGCTAGTTGGTTTGCTTAGAGCTACACCACAAGCAGCAATCCGTTGTAATTAGTGTCTTCATTAATAATCTCCTTCAAAGCTCAAAGATCAATGTCTTCAACCCTAAGCTCCATGAAACTGGAACTGAACCAAGATATCTGCAATACCTCCCAGTGGGTATCCCCAAATTCCATCAGAGCTACAATGCTACAGCTGTCATATTCCAACTAGTTCAAGTGTAATCAAATTCAGGCATTTCCAAAGTTTTCCATCCAAATTGTGTAACTGCATTAAAAATATTAAAATGCATAAATATATATTGAAAAAAAAAATCAAATATAAGCGTCAAATGGCTTTGGAAATCCAAGTGCAGCTTAATAAATTAGGTAGTGCCCTATAGGGATGAAGTTCAGGTTAGAGCCCTACAACAAGATTAATATAACTAAGTAAAACAATTCAAATGAATTTCCTTATAACCACAACATTAAGACAAATCAAATGAAGATGAGCCTTTAAAGAAACTCCCCAATCAGTATAGCAATGTAAAATCAGCACACATAAAACTAAAAGAACACAAGCTAAAGAACTATAAGCATTATGAATCAATACACAATCAACTAACTGACCATAATCCAGGATTCAATATTTAGGCTAAATATGTTGTGCAACTGCAACTGCAACAAACAAAAACAAAAAAAAAAATCCAATATTTTATATCCCCAATTCAAATAGATGATTTTCCAATTAAAAGAAAACAAGTTGATACAAAAATTATGAACCCATAATACAAAAGAAGAGTAATTTTCAAGAAATATGATCGAGTTAACTCACTAGCTTGGAAGTTGGAAGAGAGTTCAAATCCCTGTGAAATCCCCTGAACTTGAGCCTAGGTTCCTTCAACTTCCATGGATTCAAATCTAATCTTCATATGTGGGTACTTATTAGAGCATCCACTTCCACTTGGTTCCTCCTCATCACCGAGACTTCTCTTACGTTTAATAATATCCTCATCTTCTACTGTTGATTTATCAAAGTCCATGAAATATGCCCAAATTCTGAGTTGGGGACTCCTTGTATTGCATTATTGCTGCCTCATCTTCCTCATAAATTACACGAACTCCACACTTTCCCACTTGATGTGGTGGGTCAAACATTCTAAATGAAGCCAAAATATGGCGCCATGCTTTTGAGTATCAGGAATTTCAGAATACGTATCCTTAACATATATACATATAAAGCACACTTATTATTAATACAATAAGATCTCTCTGTTGAAAATACTTATTCCAGGCTTACTACTACAATTTTTATCAGATCATACTTGTAAAGTAGTATTCATTAATATTCAAATATATAAATTCACAAAAACAATACTCTTTCCATCCCATTTTGTTAAGAGTACTTTGACAACACACACAAAGGAAAACAATTAATGTACTGACTTTTCACTTGTTTAACTTCGCCACAGTACCTTCTGTTATATTAAAATTTACAATTAGAACTTAAACTACAAAGTCAATGCATTAATTAATTGACTTTGTAGTTTGTACAATGATCAAACATTTTGGGACATTCAAAAATGAAAACGTGCTCTAACAAAATGGGATAGAGCGAGTATAATTTCAAGCAAACAAAGGCTATAAAGAAATATGATATTTGAACCAGCCAAAAATACCTTACGAACATCTGCACTCTGGTTCCCAAATGCATCAAAAAGAGCAGGTAAAAATGAGGGTAATTGAGCTGTTAGCCACTTAAGAAAGCCAACCAACAGGCTGAAGAAGGCAGAAAAATACTTAACGATGATACTAACATTGAGAAAAACATAAAATCACAACTAAAAAGAAAATGCTTCTTAAAGATAATAAATTTCCATTGACCTTTATAAAGAAAAAAAAAAGATGATAAAAAGGGTCATAGACACATAAAAAAAAACTAATGGACAAGAATGCAATGAGAAATTCAATTCCAAATAATCCCACTGTAGAGTCACTGCATACTTCAAACCATTGATCACATGAAGGCTCCTTAACTAGTTGTTTCCACTTTCCATATATATTTGACATAATATCTTACATATATCACAAGTACCTACAAATCCAACCATTAAAATATTGCTGAAATACTTTCAAACATTTGGAAAAAAAGAAAAAGAAAAAAAGAAAGGCAAATGTACATGTGCAGTCATCACCATATATGCTAATTTCACAAGTCAATTAAAGCACTCCAAATATTATCGAATATGGGGTTCTCACTGAAAAAGAGAGCCCGGATATTATCCAATAGAGGCCATCTAATAAATATAAGTTCAAAATTGAATACCTTTGTTAAACAGTTTATGCAAGTAACAAGAGTTCTCTTATCTTCACTGACTAACTAAAAAGGGTACAATAACCTGCAAAGTTAGAAAGCAAGAAAGAACATTATGGATGTCTGAGAAACACAGTGCGTGAACTAGCAGAAATTTCTGGAAGATAAGTTACACACACTCAGAGATCTGAAAGGATCATATTCGGATAACACAGTATACAGACATTGTTCTGCTTCATTTGAAACCTGAAAACAGAATTAGGTGTACATAATTTTTTTCTAGAAGGTAATTAAATATTCATAATAAATGCCCTTCAAGCTTCATTGTAAAATATAGATCAAGATAATTGAAGCCTTGAAAAAAATGAGGAAATTTTCCTAAGAAAAGTATAAATTTTAGCTTAAATTAGAT
>JAESVK010070130.1:0-32074 GCA_017140935.1 Hamamelis virginiana
CATCTGCCTGTTCTGACTAGTTTACCTTTAGGCAATCATCTAACTATGGTTTTTTGCACTGATTTTTGCAGTAACTAGTGCTAAATATTAAGCTGGCTCAAGAATTTTATTAAATAGACAGGCACAGCAGATGAATATTATTGAATCCATACTCGATATTCCAGTGCAATATCCTCCTGGGGAAGAGTTCTCTTCTGCTGATTTGAATTGGATCAAGTTTGGAACTGCTGAGCACAATGATGATGTAGCACTCATTCCATATGCACAAGTTGATGCATTTATAATTGGAGAATGCTCCAATGTAGAATGCCCAACACGTTTTCATATTGAGAGGGGAAGAAAGCGTTCAAAAGGCAGCTTAAAGGAGTACAAGAGCGATGAATATTTGGAATATAGGCTGTAAGTTCTAGCATACTTGTTAATCTTCATATCATATTTGCTCCTTTCTTCTTACTCTTCTATTTTTTTTATTTATTTTTAAGGGTCAGAATTTCCCTGCCAATTTATTGCACTGTAGAATATAGCCACTAACATTTATGATTTAGAACCATCAGGTTGTCCAGTTTGTGTGGTCTCTGAATCAGGCTTTTGTATTGTGATAAAATTCTGAAAAACTTAATGTTTTGTTTTCTTGCCAATTCAAGATATCCTTCATTTTAAAACTGTGACCAATGTCAACTTGAACAGTATAAAATTACATCTAGTGTTTTTAAAGGCGAAGACGTAAGGCAGAGCATTTATCCCCCATTGAGGCAAGGTGTAAGCCCTAAGGCGTGAGGAATTTTGAATTTTTATATTTAGAAAATGTTTTTGAAAAACTTTTAGACAGTAAAGAACAAATAAAAATTGTAAGAAAACTAAATATAAAGATGTAAACTATTTTAAAATTTTTTAAAAGCAATCCAGGCCTACAAAAATAGTTGATTAAATAAAAAGCATACAAAAAGGTCATTATAACATTACAAAAATGTGCGAACTATTTTCAAACAATTTAATGAGTTGTCCTTTCTTCTCGCTATTTGGTCATTCAAAAGTCTCTCTCATCTATACTTTAAAACAAGTAAAAGGGAATGGGGGTGCTTTTATTTTCTAACCATACTTAGGCTTAAACCTGATTGTGGTTAACAAACTTCCAAAAGGCTTATGCCCAGCTCTTTGGGGCGCAACTTGTATTGGGTGTGCACCCAGCCCATTACGGGTGTACCTCATTATAATACTTCCTAAAGCTCTATGCCTTATGGCATTTTTGCTCTCCCTTGCCCCAGTGTGCCTTGAAAATGTAAGAAAATAAATAAAATACATTTATTCTCTCACAGAAAACGCATTTGAAAACACTCATTACATTTATTGAGAGATTGAAACTTTGAAAACACTCATTACATTTATTGAGAGAACATTGAAACTTTGTTTCACTTCATTTATTAAAAGAGTTAAGATCAGTGCTGATACTAAGTTTTAAAACCTTGTTATGGACAAACAGATGTTCAAAAGGTTTCTTGCCAGTTAAATTATCAAGTTTAGTTGACAAATAGGTCATGTGAACTGTCAGAGATCCAGGGTTGACACAAAGGTTTTGACGTGTACCAGATAGGGTGAAGGATATAAAACTTATTTCCTTCCCTACTGTATTTTTTTATTTTTTATTTTTTTGAAAAATGGAAATTTTAAGCTCTTATGAAATTTTTTTTTTTTTTCTTTTTTTTTTTTTTTTCCCCTTTTTCTGAAGGTATTGGTGTTCATTTGGTCCTGAGAATTATGGAGAAGGTGGGGGTATATTACCAAGCCGGAGATATAGACTTAACACCCGAAATCGTGCTGCTAGACCTCAATCTATGCGGGGCTGCACATGTCATTTTATAGTGAAGCGCCTGTATGCCCGTCCATCGCTTGCACTTATTATCTATAATGACAGGCGTCATGTGAACAAGTCTGGTTTTGTCTGCCACGGGCCACTTGACAGAGATGCCATTGGCCCTGGTGCGAAGAAAATTCCATATATCTGTAATGAAATTCAACAGCAAACAATGTCTATGATCTATCTTGGCATTCCTGAAGAGAACGTGCTAGAGAAACACATTGAAGGGATTGAACGTTACTGCGGTTCAAATGCAAAAGTGAATAGCCTTGCTTCCCAATATGTCCACAAACTTGGGATGATTATCAAACGGTCTACCCATGAGTTGGATCTAGATGACCAAGCTAGCATTCGGATGTGGGTTGAACGCAATAAAAAATCCATTTTCTTTTATCAGGATTCTTCGGAAGCAGATTCTTTCATTTTAGGTATTCAAACAGAATGGCAGTTGCAACAAATGATCCGTTTTGGTCATCACAGTCTCATAGCGGCTGATTCAACATTTGGCATAAAGAGACTTAAGGTGATTTATTCATTAATGCTCATTTGCACAAGCTTTACAAATACTATTAGACAGCATATTAATGTCATGATCTGTTTGATTGGCAGTACCCCTTGTGCACACTTCTTGTGTTTGATTCCAGACAACATGCACTCCCTGTCGCCTGGGTCATTACTCGTAGCGTTGCTAAACCAGATGTTTCTAAATGGATGAAAGGTCTACTTGATCGAGCTCGTACTGTTGATCCTGGATGGAAGGTCAGTGGGTTTTTGATTGATGATGCAGCAGCAGAAATTGATCCCATAAGGCAGGATGCTCTTGCTCTAAATTTCTGGTTTTAAACTAGATTTGTTTGATTATATAATACAATACATTAATTTGCCTAATATTGATTCTCTTTCAGGGATGTATTTTGTTGCCCTGTCCTATTTTCCTTCTGGCGTGTTCGTAGATCATGGCTGAGGAATATAGTCAAGAAATGCAGTAGCATTGAAGTTAAACGGGAAATGTTTAAACAATTGGGAAAAATCGTGTACAGCATTTGGGGTGGAGTTGATTCTTCTGTTGCTCTGGAAGAATTCATGCAGGATTTTGTTGATCAAACTGCATTTATGGAATACTTCAAGGCCTGTTGGGTGCCTAAGATTGGTTAGATCTCTCTCTCTCTCTCTCTCTCTCTCTCACACACACACACACACAGATTTGCATGCACACTCATTCACCACATGCAAACACACCATTTTGAATCTTCATAATATTTTGGTGTGTAAATTTGTTATGATCTGTTTCTTGTGCTATAGAAATGTGGCTTGCAACAATGAGAACTCTTCCCCTTGCAAGCCAGGAGGCATCTGGTGCCATAGAAGCTTATCATGTGAAACTGAAAGTCAAATTGTACGATGATTCGCATCTTGGTGCACTCCAGAGAGTTGATTGGTTAGTGCACAAGCTGACAACTGAGTTGCATTCAAGTTACTGGCTTGACCGCTATGCGGATGAAAGTGATTCCTTTCAAAACGTTAAGGATGAATATATTGCCTCGACATCATGGCACCGGGCACTACAAATACCTGATTGTGCTGTTGCCTTGGATGATAAGGACCACCTCTTTGCCAAAGTTCTAAGCCAGAAAGACAATAGCCCTACACATCTAGTGTGGAATCCTGGATCAGAATTTGCTTTTTGTGATTGTGCATGGTCGATGCAGGGGAACCTTTGCAAGCATATCATCAAGGTCAACGTGATGTGCGAAAATCATGAAAGCTTTCAACCTTCCATGTCATTTCAGTCATTCAGAGAGATATTAGTGAATCTATGGAAAAAACCGATGGATGATTCAGTTGCACTAGATCAGTCAATGGCCTGGACAAGCCAGATGCTTGATCAAATTCAAAAACTCGTTGAACTGAACAGTTCAAATAATATTGGCAATGTAGTGAATAGTCTGCCACTGAAATGGACTTCTAAGAAAGGCAGAACTTTTGTCGGCAAGCCATCAACCAGTCTGTCTCTTCCCTCTAGTTCCAAGAGTGGTACAAACAATACTGCTGCACGGAAAAAGAATCGGAAGCGAAAGAGATTGTCAAGATTAAGATGATAGCTGGAATTGGTAGATAGAGTTGCTTCTTGGGCAAATCAACCAATGTACACTGGATTCTGCTCACAAGTCAGTTATTCTTTGGTTTTAAATTGTGTCAATTCATTCCAACTCCATTGCTGTTGAGAGTTTTAACTCTGCCAAAATCTTGGACCATGTTCCATCAACAAAGGATGGGTACACAGGATGCTGACACCAATGATGCATTTGTGGGTGCTGTCGGAGTTAGAAAGACGAAGTTGAAGAAACCAGACATCGATCTGGGGAGTTTGTGTTTCTTGTGCATTCTTCCTTGGACGAATTACAAGGCAGACACCTCGCCAGTAGCTATTGAGACTGACTTCTGTTATGTTATTTAATGGTTTCAGGTCTTTAATACATGCATATATGTTCAGAAAGTGCATGGGGAAAAATTCACTTTAATATTGATTATGTATGATGATGATCTTCATATTTTATAGATTTAGGTCATAGAAACATGTATAGTCTTGAGCTGTTACAATGACAAATGGAATCATGTAGGAAGACTTTTTCTTGCAGGGCAGATTGCTACTGCGAGTTGAACATTTTGAGTTGGCTTAGTTTAAGATGCTGACCATTACTTGGGACATGAAATAATTAATTTATTTTAATAGAAATGCTACTGAAGCCGGGGCTTGAAAGTTGAAATATATTGTTTCCAATTTTAATCAATAGAGATCCTAGGGAAATCCAAGCTAGTGAAATGAACATTAGAATGATTTTCTGTTTCATTGCCTAGAAAACATAAAGAAAAAAAAAATGATCAACTAGGAATTTTATAGCCAGAATGTTTGCTTCTTTTTTTCTTCTTCTTTTTGGGGAGGAATATATATGTATATTTTTTTTCTTATTTTTTTCTTCTTCGTATGGGGTCCAGACCACATATGTTTTTGCGGTCCAACCCTCACAGCCGTCCATTATATTAAAAATCTAAAGGCTGAAAAGCCAAGCCGATGTGGCGCGAATATCAAAAAGACCCACTCGTCACTGCAAAGCCTTACTCCTCTCTGCAAAAGCAAACCAAAAACAGAGCCCATCCTCTCACAGCCGCGATCTCTCTCTCTCTAGCAGTGGCAAGCTCTCCGGCGGCGGCGCTATATCGGGCGGCAGCGAGCTCTCCGGCAGCAGTCCAACATCCACCACCATCAGTGTATTTCTCCCTCTCTCACCTGCGGTCTCTCTCTGCAGCAAAGCTGAGAGAAATGTATGGTGAGTTATCAAGTATGTTCGGATTCATTACTATGCCCCTTCCTTTGATGGGGTGGTGGCTGGAACAGAAGATGTGCACATTACCCCATTCACTTGTAATAGAACTGGTTCTGGTGATGCTGTTGTTGCTGGTATTATGAGAAAGCTCACCACTTGGCCTGAGATATATGAAAATCAAGATACTTTGGAGAGGCAGCTTCGCTTTGCAATTGCAGCTGGAATAAGTTCACAGTGGACAATTGGTGCAGTGAGAGGCTTTCCAATTGAAAGTGCTACACAAAATATGAAAGAGCAGGTTTATGTACCATCAATGTGGTAGAGCAGGTAAGCCACCAGATCTAGCTCAGTTGGTGAGCGTGTATGAGGGAAAGGGTTGGGGTTAGGTTAGGTCTAGAGGTCGAATCCTCAATGTAACAAAAAAAAAAGGGTGGTAGAGTGGGTATAAGCAGAGCCAAGTTCCAATACATGAATGATGTGGTAGTTCCAGTTTGGCAGGAGGCTTGTTTTATGATCTCTCAAGGGGTTTTATAAAGTCAGTCATCGATGAAGGTGAGTGAGTTTCTGATTGATAGAAGGTTGCACAATATGTACACTGGCCTTCTTTTTCTGGATTTTAAGGCTTCAGTTCAGTTCCTCTTGAGGCATTGGTTGATAAATTGTTGTTGTTGTGCATTTTTCTAGGAGCTTAGAAATAGAGATGAATTGTACACTGTTCTTCTCATAATTGAGGCACAATCTTTTTGGATCTCTCTCTCTCTCTCTCTCTCTCTCTCTCTCTGTGTCATAGTTGTCATCTGTCCTTTTTTTGTTTTTTGGCTGAAATTGTATCTAAACATTTTCTAATAATAATCAAAACTTGAAACAGCCAAATTTTCCAAAATTTTCTCCAAAATTTTATCTAGGTGATGTTAATAAATTATTTGAGCCATTTGATATATTCCACTGTTTGAATCCAATAAAGTGCAACTTGTGGAAACTAATTAACACACGTATGAACCATGACTAAGTTGAAGATTATTGATCTGCCCATTTCGAATATTAACGTTAAAATAGTATGATAAAGGTGAGGAAACCTATAATCAGACTCAAAATATCTGCAGGAACAACGTGTGAAAATACAATTTCTATTATGATCTTTATCACATATTACATTCAATTCGTGACGATGCCCAATTGGGCAATCAGTTTGGACAACTAAAATAATTAAAGAAAGGATAATGAATAAATGAAAAAACTAGTACTCCAAGTGATGCCTGTATACTGGTGAAGCTGATTTGTTTATCTGGAAAACTATACATGACTTTCTTATCTGCTTCCTCAAATTTCTGGTATAGTTCATCTTTCTCAATCTATACATCAAAACTGAAAGTTGTATTTGTATATCACACAAAAAATCTCGAAATTTCTCCTCAAACCTGTATATCTCCTGACTGGGCAAAAAGGCAGTTCCTTACAGAACTCCATCTTAGCTACCTTTGGAGCAATGGGTCTTGTGTATATTTTACAGAACCCTATCTTTGCAAGGCAACCTTTAGACGCCGCTCATCAAGTTTTAGGCCACCAAGTTGCTCCTGAGACTTGTTACAAACACAACCAGGAAGAGGATTTGCATAAAAATTCTGGTTTGCCGGAGAGAGAGACTGCAGGTGAGAGAGGGAGAAATACACTGATGGTGGTGGATGCTGGACCGATGCCGGAGAGCTCGCTGCCGCCGGATATAGCGCCTCTGCCGGAGAGCTCGCCGCTGTTAGAGAGAGAGAGATCGCGGCTGTGAGAGGATGGGCGCTGTTTTTGGTTTGCTTTTGCAGAGACGAGTAAGGCTTTGCAGGGACGAGTGGGGTTTTTTATATTCGCGCCACATTAACTTGGCTTTTCAGCCTATAGATTTTTAATATAATGGACGGCTGTCAGGGTTGGACCGCAAAAACATATGCGGTCTGGACCATACGAACAATTTTGTATATATATATATATATATATATATATATATAGAGTCGTGATAGCATCAGGTGCGCCTGATGTAGCCTTGCATCAGGTGACCAATTTCAGTCGCCGGATCTAAATGTAAGGCTGAGATTAGAAAGGAATGAAATACACGCGGTTAGTGCCCGACCTGATTCAGCCCAATCTGTCTCTGACTTGGATATTAATTTTTGGTGTCATTTCTCACTCCTCAATCAATCACTCATCTTCTTCTTCGTATCTCTCCTCTTTACCATCCCATCTCGTCAATCACTCTTCTACTTCTCTGTATCTCTCATCTTTCCCATTAATCCATACCATCTCTCAAATGCCAATGTAGTTGAACCTAATACTCCCAGTCACTGAAACCTCTCTTCTCCCAAATGAAACTATAGCTCTCCCCTCTCTCATGTGGAATCGAAGTTGCAAAGTATTGACATTGGGTTCAAGCAGATCTCAGTTTTTGACACAGTTCATTGAAGAAGTAAGTTTAGTTAGAATTATTTATTGTTTAAGTTTTGCGCGAAGAATAAATTTTATAGTGATTCTCAAAATCAACCATTTTATTGCGTGATGTTATTTTATCGAAATTTAATCTTTACTGTGGTTCAATCTGTGGGGACATTTCACATTGAAATTAATATTGCAATAAGAATTTATTTTGGAGAATGAGGTGAACTGATGGAAATGTTAGTGTTGTTTTTTATTTTTTTTAATCAATATTTGTGAACGTAAAAAAGAAAAAAAAAATGCAGAATAGATGTGTTTGGTTGTTGGTAAAGATCAGAGAAAGAAGGAAAACAAATGGGTTTGATTTGATTCATTCTCTTTTGAAATTCCCAAAATGTTAGCGCAACTTGAGTTGCGCAAAGGTGAAATTATCCGAAACGGTGCGTTTTTGCATTTGTGCGTTTTAGAATTTGAGCGAAACGGTGCGTTTTACAATTATAGCATAGCGCAACTTCAAGTTGCGCAAAGGATTTAGCTCTAATTCAAAAGGGATTCGATTTATTTTTTAAGTTGGCTTCAGTTGGGGCAAAATTGCAAAATTGTACCAAATGAAATGCTTAATTTTTTTTTTCTTTTTACATAAAAAAATATAAATAGAAATATTAGTGGTCTCCTATCTCACTATGGTGTCTGATAAACTTTTTTAAAATTTTTCCAATTGTGAGCAACTTGAAGGTTTTTCCTTTTTTTGAAATTATTTTTTTAAAAATGGGTTAAAAAACTCCCAAACTAATCTGTGATGGTTTGGGGGACAATAAATGAGATTCTGAACATTGTATTAATCCATGCACAAGTAAATTTTAAAGTCCCAAAACAAATTTCTAAGGAAATTTCAAAAGGAACTTCACATATTTTGGGCATTGTATTAATCCATGCACATGTTATTTTTTTACTATACCTTTGAGATATTTTATTAAACATTTACAGGCATTAGAATTTGATATTTGTAAATTAAAATTTATATGAAAGTAATGTAGTTCGGTGTCCGATAATTTTAGAATGCATTGTCTGTGTTTGGGGCTTATTTTTTTAATTTTTTTATTTCTTTTTTACGATTTATTATAGGTGATATGGATTTTGAAAGTATCGATTTATCCAGCAACAACAAACCTCTCTCTCCGATTAGTCGTGACAATTCTTCCAATACGTACATACCCGAAGTTAGGCATGAACGTAAACCCAAAATTGGACAAGAGTTTGCTTATTTAGACGAAGTCAATGCTTTCTATAATGATTATGCAAGGGAGGCTGGATTTAGTATTCGGATTGGTTCTAGCAGAAAGTGTAAGAAAAAGGGTAGAGAGAATGAAATCACAATGAAGGAATATGTGTGCTTCAGGGAAGGTGAGAAAGTGATTAAAAAAGGAGGTGAGGGTATAAGACGTCGTGGAAACTTTCGAGGGGGTTGCAAGGCAAGACTTCAAGTTGTGAAGTCAGAAACCGATACAGTTTTCAAAGTGCATAAATTTGATGAGGGTCACAACCATGATCTCATGTCCCCAACGAAAGTTCCATTCTTGAGATCCCATCGTCACGTTAGTGATGTTAAAAGGTGTCTCATACAATAATTTATGGATGCCAACATCCCAACCTGTCAACAAATGAGGTTTCTTGAGCTTCAAGCTGGGGGCTTAGGGAATGTTGGGTGCTTAGAGAAGGATATTGAAATTCTGAGGAAACAATTTCTTAAATGAACAGGTTGCTTTTAATTACCCAGCCTTTAAATGGTGATCAGTTGACAGTTATGAAACATAAACAATCACACAGAATAACACCAGATATACGAGGAAAACCCTAACGGGTAAAAAACCTCGGGAGCACAGAAATCACTATGAAATAATCACCATAGTACAAGAAAGGTAAAACTACCAACAATGACGCTTGAATCCACAAACCAGTAGAATCCCTTTCTTTTACAAGCAACCTGCGAGTTCACGCAGCCTTCACAGCATTTCCACCGTTTGAATCCACAAACCAAGCTCCACACACACCGAAATCCACGATGCCAACGGAACTCCACCGTTCAACGGAACTCCACCGTTTATCAAAACCAAAGATTGAGGTTTTGTATAGCTAAGCTATAAGGAACTATGCATAAGGCAATAAAGGCAAGTCTAGAAGACTATGTATGCATAGTTGAACAAAGAGTGAAGCAAAAAGCTTGAGAAAACCTAGGGTTTTACTTGGGAGCTTTTTCAAGATACTTCACATCCCCAAAATGACTAAGTGTTGGGGTATTTATAGAGGCAGTAATAACCTAGGGTTTCAAACAGTGAAAAAGTGCAAGAAACCTAGAATTTAGAAGAATTAGGTCAAAACTTGCGAGTGGATCGATCCTACCAAAATAGCCGGATCGATCCAAATCCCTTTGCCACTAGGATCGATCCGGGCACCAAAGCTGGATCGATCCAATTGTGCAGAACACAAATAGGATCGATCCTACATAAAATGCCGGATCGATCCAAAATGTGCCTTTGGCCAATTTTGAATAATTTTCACTGAAAAATGACCTAAATGCACTTAAGGATCATTCTTAGGTGATTTGGGGTAATTTAAATCACCTATGGTCAAATAACCAACTTAGGTACTAAGTCGAACTTACCTTCCTAGGAATTTAAAACCAAAACTAATTGCAAAACAAGCTTGAGCACTTGATATTATCGAGAAGTTGCGTTTCTTTCGAGCTTGATGCAGTCATTGATCTTTCAGGGATTACTGGCTTGAGTTCAATCACAGACACTGGCTTTTGTTAGTCGAATTAGCCAACATATACACATGGTATACCTAACAGATATTAGAAATGAAATCGGTAGAATGAGAAAGTTAATAGATGGCAAGGATTCTGATTTGGTGCATGAATATTTTTTGGCCGAAAAAACAAAGAACCCGTCCTTTTGTTATGTGATCGATGCTGACGATGCTGGAAAGGTTACTCATATATTTTGGGCAGACGGTGAAATGCGAAAAGCATATTCGCATTTTGGTGATGTAGTTGTCTTTGACACTACATATCAAACAAACAAATATGGAATGATTTTTGCACCTTTTTTGGGCGTCAATAACCACTGGCATACTGTCACCTTTGCGGGTGCATTCCTTAGTGACGAGTCCGTCAGCTCATTTGAGTGGCTAATTAGCCAACTCTTGAAATTCATGCCTGGACCGCCGCCCAAAATGATAATCACTGATCAAGATCTGGCTATGGGAAAGGCAAATGCCACTAAACTTCCTAGTACATTGCACCGTTACTGCATTTGGCACATCACAAACAAGTTTTCTGAGAAAATGGGTACAGGTAGATTTGAACAGTACATTAAAGATTTCAGAAGCTGCATTTGGGATTCAGATACTAAAGAGGAATTTGATGCCAAGTGGTGGCAATTGCTTGAAAAGAGCAATATGAAGGAACACAAGTGGTTTATTTCACTGTTTGAAATCCGCGAGAAATGGGTTCTTGCTTATGTTAGGCACATCTTCTTAGCTGGGATGTCAAGCAGCCAACATGCTGAAAGCAATCATGCGTTCTTCAAGAGGCTCGCTAATGACAAACATTCTCTAATGGAATTTATTTTCAAGTTTACCAAGGGAGTTGCAAAATAAAGACATGCGGACTTGAATGAGGACATTGCAAATTTAAATGAACAGCCTTCATTGAAGACCCCATTGCCAATGGAGAAGCAAATGGCCCAAATATATACAAGAATCATTTTTTACAAATTCCAAGATGAGTTGTGGCAAAGTTGGTTGTATGATGTGCAGTTTAATAGTAGGGAAGGGTGCAATAGTGTATACACTGTCAGTCGTAATAACAGTAAGAGTCAACGAGAGCGAAAACTAGAGGAAGCAAAAGATTTGGATTGCATTTCTTGTAGTTGTAGAAAATTTGATTCTGAAGGTGTCCCATGCAGGCATTTGTTAGCATATCTGAAGCAAAAGGACATCACATAATTGCCTTCAAATTTTATTTTAAAGAGGTGGACTAAGGGAGCAACACTAGGGAGGGTTGATGATGCTTGCGGTGTGGAGGTGAGTGATGCTTGCGACACAGCATTATTGTCACGCGAACTACTTTATGCCAAGTAGCTAATAATTTGATAGATGATGCCTTGGGGAGTGATGACCATTATCGAATGGTTAAAGAGAATATGGAAAGGTTACATGGGATGATAAAGTCATCTGCGAGTTGTAGTGGCATGGGGGTGTCAACTCAATGCAAAGAACCTACTCCATCAACTTACAGTGAACCGAGCCCAGTTAGTTTTAAAGGATATGGGCCCATCAAAAGTTTGAAAGAGATGAAGGCGAAGTCAAAAGGTCGTCGTTGCAACTACTGTAAAAGAGACGGAGTCACACACGATGCCCGTAATTGTCCTAAAAAGCGTAAACGGTACATATGTCAGTTACAAAAAATAACATGTGCATATTATTCATAAAAACACTACATGTGAAATGAAAATATAGAAACAAATTAGTTGCAGATGTCCTTATTCCTTTAATAATCGTTTAAGTGTTGCAGTGCTCCATCTGTTTTGGGAAGTCCCAGTGGTGGATATGCTGCTTATGAGGATGACATTGCTTCAAATGGTAATCTATATGCGTTTACTTGTTTAGTAATCATTTATTGACATGATATATAAAACTATTTTGATAAATATTTTTCCTATAAATTGTAGGAGGTGACGGCGAATATTAGGTTTCAATATTTTGGAACTGTGGTGCACCGGATATTATCAATGTGAAGTGGCATGTTACTTTTCGAACCCATTTATATATAAGTGAACCATTTAAGAGATTCGAACCCATTTATAAGTGAACCATTTAAGAGATACTGAGTGTTGGGTAATTATTCTGATGTCATATTGATTTGACTAATTAATTGTTTTTTGTTTGAATGTTTATGTTATTTAAATTATTGATCTCTTTTCTATAGTCACTAATTGTACTGTTTACTGTTTACTATTATTGATCTATAGATGGTTAGAAGTAGTGTTATTCATTTACTTGATCAAAATAGAGGGGACTATGCAAAACTCATTATGTCTAGTGTTGTAATTTCGCCTTATTTTATGGAGTTACTATTCTTCGGTTATTAAGTTGCCTCAGATGTGAGGCTTGAGCACTGTCATTTGTATGGCATAAATAAAACGAGTGCTGAAGGTTGCATAAACAAACTAAAAGGGGGGTTATACATAGATTGTATTACACGTTTGATATGCCTTGTTCTTATCCAAAAATGATTTCTAAATGAAAAATGAACAAGGTTTAACTAGCAACTGTCCTCGTGCAAAGTGATTTTAAAAAATAACATTGTTTAACTGGCAAGCACACGAAATTGCCGCATATTGGTTGTAGGAAGCACATGAAATCGCAAAAGCTATAAACCCCGGGGCAGTCACAAAAATCATTTTGGATCCATATTAAATACATGAAAAAATTGGAGTGTAGCTTTTATATTTATTTTTACCTTTTATACTATTGTAGTTATATGCACCTTATCAAAGATAATAATAATAATAATAATAATAATAATAATAATAATAAAACCAACTCTAGTTCTTATTTATAAGCACTTCAAGTTATGGGCAGTTTATGAAAAAAAAAATCAAGAAAAACACGTTGATGATAGTTTGGTTAGCATTGTGTGATAAAACCACCTACTATTGATCCATATGCTATCAAGAACATGAAAAACAGGTCATTACCCAATGTCAATCAGTCAAAGCCGATTTTGGGAAAAGGTGAATTCAATACAATCCTAACTTTCAATACTATATGGGATGAATACTCTCAAGACTTCAACCTATACATTCCCGCTCAACAGCTCGAGACTCACACATGCCATTTTTAAGCAATTTCAGTTAGCATAGCCATATTCATTTTATTGCAGTTTTAGTCAGCCATAGTATAGCGAGCATCTTCACCATTGTCGGACATAAGGGGGAGGGTGTGTATACATTCACTATAGTCTGCAAGTTACAAGCGCATGCTTCACCTAAAAACTGCTAAACAGCGTGACTTTACATTGAACAAATTACAGTGCAATATTTTTAGGGAAAAAAAGGGAAAGTAAAAGGGGCAAAGATTTTCACTCCATTCTAGTGTTTGCCACCACTTGGCAACAAACTGAACCATCTAGGAGTCAGTCCAAGTCTCCCAACACATTTAAGGTGTGTATAGGGGGTCATCCCAGCAAGAGCACTGTGTGGTCGTGGCCACGAGTCCATGTCCCCCCCTATGTTAAGGTGGCACTATTGTCTGTAATCAATTGCTCCAAAATATCAAAAAATCTCATTTCTCTAAGATAAAGGAAGGTAACCTATTCAAATATCAGTCCAGTTTCCAAAGTTCATGTTTATTGATTTATTTACTCTGGTTAAACTATTAAGCAGTCCATGGCCAATACTTCACGTATTGGGCATTAAACAAGGTAACTTGCCACTTGGCACATAATTGATTAAAGTTTGATTCATGCCAAAGACAACAGGACAAGCAAGACAGCAATAATATTGTAGAATGAAATTGACGATCGCTAAACTCACATCTTCTAACTTTCCGTATTTGGATACATCAATAATATCATCTGCCTTGCAGTACACATCTTCTAACTTTCCATATTTGGATACATCAATAATATCATCTGCCTTGCAGTACACACACCTTTTTTCCTTCATGACAATCTTTGCAACCTCTAATGTTCTGAAGCATTAACAAAAAATGAGTATTTCTTAAAAAGTTTGGTTCTAAAATAGAATTAGAATATGATTTTACCTTTGATAATTAGGGAAGTGGCGAACAACTTTTGCTTGTCCAAGAATCATAGGAGTGTTGGACCCAAATCCAGAATTGAACTCTTCACTGAAACACAGAAAATCCCAAATTCAGAGTTACATCCAACGCAATCAAATATTTTATCTCTAATTTTATAGAATTCAAGAGATGGGCAAATACTATGAGAAGTAATGAAACTAATCCAAACATTGTTAAGCCACTGGTTCTATTGCAGATTAAAGATGGGAGAATGATGCTCAGGTTTTTGTAACATTGAATACTGAGAAGGATTAATATCAGGTTTAGGAAGACTATTGAACAAGTATTATGACATTCTATCTAGCCTAAACCTGACCCTAATTTTAACTAGATGCCTATGTTCAAAATCAATCTGACATTAACTTTGGGCATTATATCCCATTATAGATGCCTAGGTTTTTATTACACTTTGTTTAGATGGAGTTAATTGGAGAGAAGAGACAAGAAATGGAGGTGAAGAGACCAACTTCAAAAGCACATTATATCCCATTATATCTCATTATATCCAAGAAGGTATCACATTATATCCCATATTCATTCACAATATACAACTGCTACCGCAAGTTAAAACACAATTTTTAATTCTCTTCTACTTGTATGTCTGATTGGCATGAATAAAATAATGTAAATAATTTTAACAACCCACATTCATCAAACAATGTATATCAAGTACGTTAAAAATCACTAATGTGCTATTAAATAAATATATCAAGTAAACCTGATAAAAGGCAAGTGTCACGGCCTTAATTATTTCGCCCCTCGACTGTGCGGCCTTAGACACTTTACTCACCAAGTAGAAGTGCTAAGTCAGCCTTTTCCCAATAAAGTTGCCAAGAATGCAAGAAGAGAAAGTTGCAAGACACTTAGAGTTTGGGTGAATGAAAGTGTATTGCTTGGAAGAAAAAGTATACAAAGAGAGAGCTTGATAGCTTTACAACTTGAGAGCTTGAATGCTTTGAGAGGTGAGGAGCAAATGAGCTCCCTTCACTTATTTATAGCCTACAAGCAATGTTCTAGAAAGCTACTAGAATGTACATGTTCTAGACATTTCTATGTACACATGTTTTAAACAAACCTACAAGCTTCTAGGGTATTCTAAACCCATATGTATCACATGCTATTTACAATAGTCCTAGAATATTCTAGAGACTATGTACAATGTGGAGTATTAGTCATTTTTCTCCAACATTCTAGAAGCTTCCAAATCTTCCAAAAGCTTCCCCAACACTCTAGAAAGTTCTTGAGTCTTCCCTTGCATGCCACCACTTTCTAGAATGTTCTTGGCCCTTTCCTTCCACAACCTTCTAGAAACTTCCAAGACTATCTCCAATATTCTAGAAGGTTCCAGAGTATTCTAGAATACTCTAGATAATTCTTGAAGCTCCTATTGTCTTCTAGAAAGTTCCAGAAGGTTCTAGAACATTCCCCGCATGTGTAAGGCATTCTAGACTTTTCTAGAAAGTTCCGAGAATGCCTCTCCCTTAAATTGCTATTTTTCCATATCAAATGTGGCGGGTTGTTACACAAGGCAATGAAGCACAAAATTTTCAGCAGAGTCTAGTTCCAAATCCATAGCAGTATCATAGTCCCTTACCTGTGACATTAAACCAAATTTCAGCAAATTAAGGCCAAACAGCAATAAACATTCTGCCAAATATTTTAAATGAAAAGAAAGAAAAAAAAAAATCCTCACAACCGCTTCTCCATATTCTCCAATAGCATTGTAGGAAGAAGCTCGTAAATACTAACACTCAATGTTTGAGATCTCCATACTCAACGCAGTTGATAAATCCTTGATAGCCTTCCTGCAATAGTCGATTTGGGCAATTAAACCACCAAAAAGAGAAAGGAAAATGCAAACACTGATCGATACCATCAAGTATCAGGACAATAAAAGTAAAAGGCTAATGTTAATCTGTACAGTAACTGTTAAGTATGAACAACAGACTATTCCTTCGACATTGGAATTCCAGTGGGTCATCGATGATTTGTCAAATCCTTTGCCTTTGCTTTTCATGGTGAACAAAGCCCAACTACATGGAAATCAATCTAAGCTACAATCAGCACATAAGATGGTGTCTAAACCCTGAGGTGGGTTGGTAAAGATGGTTAACACAAAACATCTTTTATAGAGCATCACAGGGTTTGGCCAACGCCACTGTGTTTAAACTCAGAAGAATCGAGAAACCAGCATACTTGGAATTGCATTGGGATAAAGCTGGCATACCCGATCAACCAATAGAGCCCAATTCACACCGCCAATAAATCCAGTAACCTAAGCACAAGGGGAGATAGTGTAAAACATATATATTTAGAGAAATGCCAATGCAAGTCGGAGGGAAACTATACATACGAATTTATCTTACATTTGAATAAACTCCACGCCTTTTAGCCCAAAACATTCTAACAAATCGGTCAAGAGATGCAGAAACTTGCTGCAGCCCACGATTAAAATCTGATCAAGAGATTCGTGAAGTATGATCACGACCAAACATCAAACACGTTGTTGCTTCGAACGCGATTCACGTGCTCTACCTATTACTGGACGCGATCCCAACGTTCTATTTATCGAAGATGATTCCCCAACATCTCTTAATGCTGATCTACATGTTCCCAAAATTTCATCATAGACTGCTCTCTAAGTTTCATCTCGAATGTCACGCAATGCATTCGTTGTTCTTTGAGAAATGCTCCTTAATGCTCCAACCTGTAAATATTTATTAAACACAATATATTTATGACCCAATTTAAGTAATAACTGTAAGAAAATTAAATTAAATTTTAATCGATGACTATATTTACCAATTTGTCAATTATGGGTGCTGTAGGGCGGTACGTCATTTGCGGCATTCGTGGGCTTGGGTCAGATGGGGGTCCGATTCGGCGACGCGTGTGTTCATTGTACCATTTTAGGTAATTCACCATGTCTGCATGCCCAATAACACGCTCTTGCACAAAATGGTTCATTCCAATTTCGTGCCTCGTGTCCCATAAATCTATGAACCTTTGTAGTTTTACAGACCAATCTTCCCTACTTCTACACCCCCTTCTATCAATTTTATGAAGTTTTAATTGATACATCATGTTAGGAGCTTCGGGTTTGTGTTGATTACAACCAAATTGTCGCATTACCCTATCAGCATAATGTCACTCAACAATGAAAAAATAAATTAGCGGAATACGACACCTCCATCTATGTTCACGCAGATCTTCTCTCACATTTGCTGGAAACACTATTCCATATTGTCCCGTATATGGATCCCATATTACCTGATGAAACTATATTAATCATCACCCTATAATAATATAATAAATTGCAAATATACTATACGTAATATAATTTTCTTAGTCTACCTCATCTGATTTTTGTGTGTCCAATTGGTCTCGGTATACATTCAGATCGTGCGTAGGAACGCCTGTGAAGCTCCGCCTAGAATGTCTCCATCTAGCACATTGCCAATATGAAAAAATTATACTTATGTATAGAAATGGCATTTAACAATATAAAACATTCTAATTTTAAATTTATATCATTGTTAAGCATCAATTATTAAAATGATTATTTAATGGATGCTATAAATCGTAAATGGATATGCTATATTTTCAATACCTATAACCATAAACCTGTGATTGTGCTAATTCTTCAGCCGTTACATGTATTTGGGGCCGTCCAACTGATAAATGTTCCCATGCCCATAGCTGTTCATTATGAATCATATGTAAAATATTAAAAGTAAAATTTTGATGCCATTGTATATATCTAATATTATTTGTATATTTTTACTTAATTTTGTTTTGTTGTCATTTTTTTAGTTAGCATACCAACCTGTAGTAGTGTCAAATTCCCCCATATTTGAGCACTATCCTTACGCGCAGATGTACATAGTGATCTGTACAAACATGCCAACGTAGCACTCCCCCAACTGTACTGTGCAGAAACCATTAAATCCTCCAACAACGGTAGATACATCAATGACACTTTGCCACCTGAAATATCTGGACAAATAGTAGATCCAAGTAGATATAAAATATATGCTCTGGCATAACATAATCGCTGATTCCTGTCGTTTATGTTCGTGGATAGATGTGATGTGTTCCTAAAATTTCTTTCAATCCATGATAATGTGACTGAAGACCCTCTAATAATAGATGGTCGAGTACCCAACAGTCTTTCACACAAATCACCCCAGTTAAGCTTTGTAGGACCAGTAACTGCTTCTCTGTTGATCCTTAACCCCAATATTTTGTGCACATCTTCAAGAGTAATTGTCATCTCGCTAATCCGGAAAATGAAATGTATGGGTTTCAAGTCTCCAATGCTCAACCAGTGCGGTTATTAACGAACGGTCTAATTGAATATGTCTAATCTTACATACCCATTCAAACCCTGCATTGTAGACATCAGTTCTTATAATTTCTGGTAATTCCCATTGCCTATGATGCCTGCATAACAAAATGTTGTTCTATACAAGAACACGGGTTAGTACAACACATGTTGTATAAATTTTCAAAATAATATATTTATAAACTATTAATGTTGCTATATTCTCACATGTCCGTTCCAAACATCAACAGATCGATGTTTGTCTTGTTGTGTCAAGAGTGATAAATTATTTGGGCCCGGATGAACCCCGCATATTGTCCTTGAACCGCGATTCACGTGCCCACCTCGGGTTCTTGGGCTACGTGCCATCTATACAAATAACACTGTAAAAATCTGCATATTCAAATGAAAGATCACATCAAAAGCGTCACACTGAGCCCTCATACAAACTCAAAATGACTGTATATATTTAATTAAACCCATGATTAAAAGCATTAATTTAATCATTAACACCTACATGCACACACCAAAATAAAAGGCTCCAAAAGAGCCCTAATTTTCAAAAATCAAAGCAGTAAAAGCAGAACAAAAAGCTAAAACTTTTATAAATCACACAATGGATACTTCATAAAATAAATCATAACAAAATTAGCGTAATAAAAAGCAAAATTAGTGAAAATCAAATAAATAAATAGTTAAAGTGGTGGATTAAGTAAAAAAAAAAATATAGATTCGAAAATTACTTAGGCAAGCTGCAATAATAGCAGAAGAAAAGCTAGTCTAGAAAGAGAAAGTGTTTGTATATATGTATATATAGAGAGTGAGAGAAGGAGCAAACCTGAGGGAGATCGGGGTCGCTGGAAAGAGGGATGATCGAAGGGGTGAGGTCGGTGTAAGTGGAAAGAATGATGATCGGGGATGGTTGACAGTCGACTATTCCTTCGAGCTGCCGGCAGGGATGATCGACGGATATGGTACTGCCGACGGTTATAGGTATCGGCGGCAGCGCAGTCGCTGGGAAGAGGGATTGACGTCGGTTAATCCGGTTTGACGTGTGGCGGAATTTCTACTACTTCACGCCAATTCATTCTATATTTGCTATTTCGAGTAGAAATTGATTGCCAATTGCGGGGAGTGCAATTGCAATTATTTTTTATTTCTGCTTGGCTTTCGGCTGGGAACCCAATTGCAATTATTCCTGTTATTTCCAGCAACATTTTTTGTTATTTTCCCACATTTTTATTATGTCTTTCTCTTCCTTCCTTTTCTCCCCTCTCTCTCTCTCTCCCTCAAATATCTAAACTGACACGCTGACTGTTGCAGACTTTGCAGCGGATATCTATTCCAATTTAAAGTACGTTTATGCCCCTGGTTCCTTCACGCATTGCTGCTGTATTTGGTTAATGGTACCTGGCTTTTTTGGTCTATCTGCTCGGTGAGGTGAGTTGGTAGTACTTCTCGTGGACTTAGCGGATCTGACTTTAGGCCTGAATGACATGGTTGCCCTTTGTTTATTCGTTGGTTTGCTTTTCTTGTGAAGGGATTTGAGGCCTTCTCAGCATTCCACTGCAGTCGTAGCTAGCAAAAGTTACAGTAGCTCAATCTATGTGTTTTTTTATTTGTTGAAATTGGAACTTTACTTTTTAATCATTCTAGAGTGAGCTCCTATTCAGATGAAATACACTTTCATCTTAGATTAAGAAACCCATGGAAAATAGGTAGATTTATTGAGATTTTGGAGCTCGCATAAAGCATTCATGTCTGTAGAGATCGAGTTTTATCATTTTACATGATTTTCTATATTTAAATAATGTTATTTCCTTTCATGATGTTTTGTGTATATGATAGCTTTTAATTTAAAAGAAGATATGCTTGAAAATGAGGTGAAATAGTAAATATCTGATAAGTGCTAAAATTTTTGAAATTAAACCCCAAAGTAAGCTTTGTTAAAGCCCTAAAGGCATGTTAATTAGGTTAATTAGGTCATTTTAGTGCTTTTTAGTTATTTTAGAATTGTTGCAAATATCACATAAGAGTAGCATTTTAGCTTGTTTTTATTTTTATCGTTATTTTAGATTAAAGTTGTGTGGAACAGGTGCGCGTAATTGGTTTGCTGTTGTTTTGCATTGCAGGTAAAAATCGATGTGAAATCAAGCAGTTGTAGCATGAGATTGCCCACACAAGATTATCATGAGTGTTGGTAGCCGACCAAGATCCGTGAAAATCTGATCTTGCTTTCTTTTTTTCTCTTCTCTCATAATTGATTCTTGAGAGAGTTTTATAAAGAGAAGAATGGGAGGGAGACGAGAGTAGATCCAGCTTCAGCAAAATTTCCCGTCAGTCTGCCCTACAACCAACAGTTCTCTAGCAGCCATAGAGAACTCTTCTCTGTCAACTCTATCAACAACTTGATCTTTCATCGGTAACTATGGATCACTGCTAATCGTATTCTTTTGAGGTTGATTTCGCCAGCAATTCGTGAAAGAGTATAAGAGGTATATGAAAATCTCTCCACTTGATCTTTCATCGGTAATTATGGATTTCTACTAATTTCAGGAGTATAGGCCACTGTTTGGATCCCGTAAATATAATTTTTGTGGAGATAATTAGGGATCTCTACTAATTATATTTTGGGAAGCTATTATAGTAGAATGTGCATGTGTTACATCAACGTGCATTTCAAAGCAGTCGGTTCCATATTCCAACACATAGACTTCAGAGAATACTTCACCAGGCATGCAATAATCAGTAAAAGAGTATCAAGATGCATTCCCGGCCCAAGTCTCCAAGCGATCCGTATTTCAATGAATACTCTTTGGTATGAAGAGATTTAGCCAACGTGTTCATCCAAAGACTGAGAAAGTGTGCAATTTCTTTGAAGTCTCAGAGGTTCAAAAAGAGTTGGAGCTTCTAAGCTTCAAAATACTGATTTCAAAGTCCAAGATTCAAGCTGTGGAAATCCTTGTGTTATTTGTATATATACCATATATGAATTCAGTTGTATAAAAAAAAATTTAAAATTAAAATAATAAAATAATATATATATATATATATATATATATGGTTACATAAGTCATGGTAGGTACAACCAACCATAACTTATGTTACATATTTATTATATATAATATATATATATTGAAGGGGTGGGGGAGTCTGAGAGGGAGAGAGTGATATGAGAGAGTGAGAGAATAGATAAAAGTCACGAGAGAGCGTCAAAGGACTAATAAGCAGGAATCGCAGCGCGGAAGTCTCCATGGGTGCAGGCGTTGTTGGATCGGCAAAGGAAAATATCAGACGCAAAGCGTCTATAAAAGAAGAGGTTTGCACAGAGGAGAGAGGGGGGGGGGGGAGGCAGTACGGGCAGTTGCCGGAAAGTGGTTTTTTTTTTTCAAACTTTCATCTTTGCATACGAATAGCTAAGCAGTATTTTCCTTTGTTAGTTGAGTGTTGGATTTTATTGTCCTTTGTTAGTTGAGTGTTGCATTTTATCAAAAATAGTCATAGATTATTTTATGCTACGTGCATCTAAGTCTTGACTATTTTCTGCTTTTACATGTTGTACTACTGTTCAGTTCAGTCAGTTTAATTTCAAATAATGAATTTATTTTTCAGTTGTTATTCTTAGTTTTTATTTTTAATTTCAGTATTTTCTAAATTACACTATTTCACACACGATGCAATTGTCCCTCTCTCTACTTGGAGAGAAGAGGTTTTTATTTTTATTTTTTAGTTTTTAATTATTACTTCTAATTACGCAATTTCCATTTCAATAGAATATCCCCTCTTTCCACTTGGAATTTCGAGGAGGACTTTTTATTAATTTATGCTTTCAATTATGTACTTTCAATTTCAGTAGAATATCCCCTCTTTCCACTTGGAATTTCGAGGATGACTTTTTATTAATTTATGCTTTCAATTATGTACTTTCAATTTCAGTAGAATATCCCCTCTTTCCACTTGGAATTTTGAGGAGGACTTTTTATTAATTTATGCTTTTAATTATGTACTTTCAATTTCAGTAGAATATCCCCTCTTTCCACTTGGAATTTCGAGGAGGATTTTTTATTAATTTGTGCTTTCAATTATGCAATTTCAATGTCAGTAGATTATATTCTCTCTCTCCACTTGGAGAGACGTGGTTTTTCTTTATTTATAATTATGCAATTTTAATTCCTGCCCATTTAATTTTCTGTAATTTAATTTAAGTTTAATTTCTATTATTTCTTTTGCAATTATGTTCTTATATGTTTTACTTGCAATTACCGTAAAAAAAAAATCAATTAACCAACCAAATTTACCCGATGAGAAATGTCTCTTTCACCAAAAGTGAATTGACTTAGCCGATTTTCATTACTAGTCTCTGTGGATCGACACCCGTGCTTACCACTCTCTTCGGATTGAGGTTAAACATAGGTAAATTATAAATGAATTAATATTGACCGTAAATACGGAATTTAACATCCCGTATTTCCAGCGATCAAATTTTGGCGCCGTTGCCGGGGATTATTAAAATGAAAACGATTAAGTAAATTTATTTTGGTTGTATATATTTTTAATAAAAAAAATAAAAAAATAAAAAAAATAAAAAAATAAAAAAATTTATTTTTGTTGTTAGGTTAGTTGTAGTAGTTTTGGGAGATAGATTAGTTTAGTGTGTTTTTCTTTTTGTTGTTTTATTGTGTTTATGTAGTTTGTATGCATGGTAGAAGATCTTTAGAGCTGGAATTATCTCCTTACGACCCTGAGTTTGCAGCTACTTTGAGGGCTGCTCGAGCAAGACTTAGATCAACCATTGACCCTAAGACTTTACCATAATTAAATATGATGGAGCCAATAGGTGAGATTGAAAGTGTGGCTACTCCACATGCTCCAATTCCACCTATGACTTTGAGGGATCACTTTCTCCCGAATACATACAGTCCGCCTTCTTGCATAAGAATTCCCAACATTGAGAATTTAATCTATGAGATTAAACACTCAACAATCCAAATGCTCCCTAAATTTCATTGTCTAGAAAGAGAAAATCCTTATGACCATCTCACTGAGTTTGAGGGAATCTGTAATACCATTCGAATTCAAGGTTTCACACCAGATGCTTTGAAAATGTTTCTGTTTACTTTCTCCCTTAAAGATAAAGCTAAACATTTGATTAATTTCCTTAGAGTCCCAGTTCTCATTTCTACATGGGAGGAGCTTCAAAAGAAATTCATTGCTAGGTTTTATTCAATAGGGAAGACCACCCAAATGCGTCATGCAATTACTCATTTTTCTCAAAAAGAAAGTGAGTCTTTTTATGAAGCATTGGAACGAATGAAAGAACTCTTGAGATTATGTCCACACCATGACATCGCCACATGGCAGATTGTCCAGGCCTTCTTTCAAGGACTTGGTGATAGGGACAAACAATTAATTAATGCTGCAAGTGGGAGGGCAATTCTTAGAAAGAGTGTTGAGGAAGCATGGGAATTGTTTGAAATTTTGATTGAGGATTCATTACACATGGCATCTATGAATTTAACAAATAATCGAGATCCACTACCTAAAAAAGGTGGAATGTATGAGGCACAACAATCAACTGTTGTTACTCAGCAGGTAGAGGAATTGTCTAAAAAGTTAGATAAGTTGATAGCTGCCCAGGGATCATCATCTTAAAATCCATTGTGTCAAGTTAATGAAATCTGTATCATCTGTAGTGAAATGACTCATGAGACTGTAGAGTGTTCTTTGGCTGGGCAATATCCTGATCTTGTTCAACAAGTTAATATTGCCCAAAGTTTTATAGACCCCAGAAATGATCCATATTCAAATACTTTCAATCTTGGTTGGAAAAATCATCCGTTTCTCCAATGGGGGCAGCAAGCACAAAAGCCCAATGGAAATTCCAATGTGTCGTACTCCCAAGTACCAAGGCCGAATTACCAAAATGGTAACTCAAATAATGTTCCACCATATAGACCACCTCATATTCAGTACAAAAATCAGAGTCAGGGTGTTAATCAACTTCTTGTTCCTCAATTTCAGAACCAAACCCAAGCCCAAAGAAGTTCAGGTTTTGAAGATCAAGTTCTAAATGCCTTGAAAAATCTTGAGGCTGATAGACAACTGCTTCACTCTCATTCCCAGTCAACAGCCAAGCTAGAGACTCAAATTGGTCAGTTAGCTTCAAACCTTAGCCATCGCGAGGATGGAAAACTTCCCAGTCAGCCCATTAGCAATCCAAAAGGTGCATATGTTGCTGAGTGTTCATCATCTGAACAAAACCTACAACATGTTGTTGAAGTTAAGGCTGTGACTACCCTGCGTAGTGGTCGAGCGATAGATAATAGGGTTGGGGAAATAGTTCAGCCAATAAATACTGGGACTAGTCAGAAGGAGTTGAAAAAGAGATATGAGGCAGGTGATCCTGAAGTAGGTTTGTTAGGTGAACATAGTGGAAAGTTTGACTATTATGTGTTGTACCCCAAGAAGCTTACAGCCGTATCTGAAGAACCAATTATCCCTACGGGTTGGGGTGACAATTTTGACAAACCTGAAAAAGATAGTTCGTCCCCTAGAGAAAAGTATAGCGAGAGTTCTAAGGAGGTAAGTCAAGAGAAAAGTGAGGAAAAAGATAAGAATAAAGACCAAGAGTCAGAAATAGGAAAACAAGGGATGAAAGATAATTCACAAAAAGATCATTTTTCATCTGCAGTGAGTAAGGATCCAGTATTAGAGTACATACCTAAGGCTTCATTTCCTTCAGCTCTTGTTGCACCAACAAGGAGAGCTAGGAAAGGAGCGGCTGTACAGGACATACTTGAAGTGTTTAAACAAGTGCATATTAATATTCCACTTCTTGATGCTATTAATCAAATTCAGTCATATGCCAAATTTCTCAAAGTATTATGTACCCAGCAAAGAAAAGAGCGAGTGCTCTTGTCAAATGCATCATCAGTCACTATTGAGCTAGCTAGTACAGTAGCTTAGTATCATATTCCGATAAAAAGGAAAGACCCAGGGACACCCACTATTCCATGTTTTCTAGGATCGCACTATATTGATAGGGCCTTAGTTGACTTTGGAGCTAGTGTGAATATTCTTTCATACTCTGTGTATGAAAAGTTGGAACTTGGAGAACTTACACCTACACCTACCATTTTACAATTCGCAGATAGGTCAACTAAGACACCACGGGGTATCTTAACAGATGTTTTGGTTAAGATTGAGTCGTTTGTATTTCCTGCAGATTTTGTAGTCCTTGACATGGAATCTGAAATTAACTCCATCCCCCAAGTCCCTGTTATTCTAGGAAGACCTCTTCTGGTAACTGCGAATGCAGTCTTGCATTGCAAGGAAGGTATAATGGAAGTTTCGTTTGGAAACTTAAAAGCTAAACTCCAAGTCTACCGAGCTGCTACACATCCTCATAACTTTGAGGATTGTTAAGTTGTTGTTGACCTCCTTGATGAGGTCATTGCTGAAACTTTACCTATCATCCTAGCAGAGGGTTCGTTAGAGACTTATCTAGGTTATGTCCAGTCTGAAAAAGGTGATATAGATGAATTTTTTCCTGAAGTTAATCAAGTCAAAGAATATGTTTCTGTCATAGGCGACCCACCTTGGAAGCCTAAAGTTGAATTGTTACCTCCAATAGCCAGCTCTCCTATGCCAAAGTCTTTAGAGGTTGCACCTAAACTTGAGTTAAAGCCTTTGCCAGCTCACCTCAAGTTTGTCTTTTTAGGTGAAAACGAGACTCTTCCAGTAATCATTGCTGCAAACTTAGATAAGGAACAAGAGAGTCAACTCATGAAGGTATTAGGAAAACATAAGGAAGCTATAGGTTGGGCGGTTGTGGACTTAAAGGGTATTGATCCATCCATTTGCATGCACCGTATCTACCTAGAGGAGGGAGTCAAGCCTTCACGGGAAATGTAGCGAAAGCTCAATCCCAACATGAAGGAGGTAGTAATGAAAAAAGTAGTAAAGTTTTTAGATGCGGGTATCATTTACCCCATTTCTGATAGTGAGTGGGTAGCACTTATACAGGTTGTGCCTAAAAAGCCTGGAATCACAGTTGTAGCAAATGAACAGAGTATTCTAGTCCCAACTCGTGCCACCACGGGATGGCGCGTTTGCATTGATTACAGGAAATTGAATTCCAAGACAAGGAAATACCATTTTCCACTTCCATATATTGACCAAATCTTAGATAGATTAGCAGGGCAAAGCTACTATTTCTTTCTGGATGGTTATTCTGGATATAACCAAATCGCTGTTTACCCTGAGGATCAAGAGAAAACCACATTCACCTGTGCTTTTGGCACTTTTGCTTTTAGGAGAATGTCCTTTGGCCTGTGTAACGCTCCAAGCACTTTCCAAAGATGCATGATGGCTATCTTTTCGGATATGATTGGAGATTTTCTAGAGGTGTTTATGGATGATTTCTCTGTCTTTGGTTCATCTTTTGATTGTTGTCTGAAAAATTTGGATAAGGTGTTAAAAAGATGTTGTGATACTAATTTAGTCTTAAGTTAGGAAAAGAGTCATTTTATGGTTCAAAAGGGAATAGTATTAGGACACATTGTGTCAAGTCAAGGAATAGAGGTGGATAGGGCTAAGGTTGAATTAATTGATAAATTACCTCCTCCTACCACAGCCAAGCAAATTAGGTCATTCCTTGGACATGCAGGTTTCTATAGACGTTTCATTAAAGACTTTAGCAAAATTTCTCGGCCCTTGTGTAGATTGCTTACTAAGGATTCGTCATTTGTCTTTGATGAATCATGTCAAAAAGCTTTTGAGAAACTTCGTTCTCTGTTGAGTACTGCTCCAATTTTGAGAGCCCCTGATTGGACGTTACTTTTTGAAATCATGTGTGATGCGTCCGATTATGCTATGGGGGCTGTGTTAGGTCAAAAGGTAGACAAAATTCCCCATGTCATTTATTACGCAAGTCAAACCCTCTCTGATGCTTAATTGAATTATACCACTACAGAGAATGAATTACTTGCTGTTGTCTATGCCTTGGACAAGTTTAGATCTTACCTCTTAGGATCTAAAGTCATTATTTTCTCAGACCATACCGCCTTGAGGTATCTTATTGCAAAGAAAGAGACTAAGCCAAGATTGATTAGATGGATTCTTCTCTTACAAGAATTCGATTTTGAGATTAAGGATAAAAAAGGATCTGAGAATCTGGTCGCTGACCATCTATCTCGGATATTGGCAGAACAGGATAATGATCATGTACCAATTAGGGAATCTTTCCCTGATGAACAGTTGTTTGCAGTAACTCAAAATTCCATTACCATGGTATGTGCATACTGTAAATTACATTGTAACAGGTCTTATACCTTTAGGGTGGTCGAAACATGAAAAGGATCGGTTTTTCTCCCAAATTAAATACTATATCTAGGAGGATCCTGTGTTGTTTAAATACTGTGCGGATCAAATGGTTCATCGTTGTATTCCTGAAAATGAAGTTGGGAATGTGTTAAAGTTTTGCCACACTCTAGCTTGTGGTGGACACTTTAGTGGTAAAAAGACTGCTGCTAAAATACTTCAGTGTGGGTTCTGGTGGCCCAATTTGTTCAAAGATGCCATGGACTTCTGTAAGTCCTGTGAAAACTATCAAAAGATGGGTTCCATTTCAAAAAGAAACATGATGCCTCTTAACCCAATCTTAATTGTCGAAATTTTTGATGTGTGGGGTATTGATTTCATGGGCCCATTTCCAATTTCTCATGGATTTGAATACATCTTAGTTGCAGTGGATTATGTGTCAAAATGGATAGAAGCTGTAGCAACTAGGACAAATGACCATAAGGTGGTAGTAAAATTTCTCCAAGAAAATGTGTTTTCTAGATTTGGATGTCCAAGAGCCATAATTAGTGATGGAGGTTCTCATTTTACCAATAGGCATTTTGCAGCACTTTTGAATAAATACTTCATCACGCATAAAATAGCAACTCCTTACCATCCACAAACTAGTGGGCAAGTGGAAGCGTCAAACAAGGAAATTAAACATATTCTTGAAAAAACGGTTAAGCCTGATCGTAAAGATTGGTCATTGCGCCTCACGGATGCACTTTGGGCTTACCGAACAGCTTACAAAACTCTCATTGGCATGTCCCCTTACCGATTGGTTTATGGTAAACCATGTCATCTTCCTGTCAAATTAGAACACAAAGCCCTATGGGCTAATCGTAAATTTAATTTTGAAATGAAAGAAGCAGGGTCTCATCGTAAATTGCAACTTAGTGAACTAGAGGAAATTCGCAATGAGGCTTATGAAAGTTCAAAAATTTACAAAGAAAAAATGAAAAAGTTTCATGATAAACACATAAGCCGAAAAACTTTTGAACCAAACCAAAAAGTATGGCTTTTCAATTCAAGATTGCGATTATTTCCTGGTAAACTAAGGTCTCGATGGGATAGGCCCTATGTGGTATCAAAAGTCTATCCTCATGGTGCAGTAGAAATTTTTGATCCCCATGTGGGGACGATGTTTACTGTAAATGGCCAAAGGCTTAAGCCTTGCATTGAAAGTCAGGGTGAGACGGATATGATTCAGGATGGTTTGTTGGTCGAGTCTGTTGACTTAATTGACCCTGTGTATAAAAGTGTTTAGTTTAGAAACAGTCGTCTGGCTGAAGACGTAAAACTTAGCTCTTCTTGGGAGGAAACCCATGCTTTTCTTTTTGCTTTGTTTGTTTGCTTTGTTAATACCATCTCATCATCAAAGATAATGTTATCTAAGTTGGGGGGAGTGGTATTATAGTTAGATCTGTGTGTGTTGTGCGATTTAGTATTAGTCTTGAGCCATAGCGTGCATTCACCAGGTTACTTGGCATACCAGGGAAGATGTCTCCATTAGCCCAAGAAACTAGTTTTACCTAGGGAGCGAAACATAGACTTGGTGTAGATTGAGAGGATTGTCCAGTTGAGCGGTGTTGCGGAACTGGAATGATCATTAGTGTGACCGGAGAAACGGAATTGTCTGGCAATATAAGACCAACCTCATTCTGGATGACTTTCTGTGGAACGCATCTAGGGCGACAAAAGCCGACTAGAAACTGGTATGTTGCACACCCGCTGAATGTTATCTATGTAAGAGTACTTTTACTAACATACAAGAAATAGAAATAGAAATATATATATATGTTGCAATTCTGAAAAAAAAAAAAAAAAAAAGAGGGAACAATAGTACATCTTGTTTATATACTTTTTGTTGTGCGCTTTTGATGTACTGTTCTGCTTTGTTCCTTCTGCTTTTCCATCTCTGCAAGTTTCGATTCGAGAAGTCTCATAGATGTCTTTAGATCTTTTATTCGAGACCTTTTTAATTGCAAGGCCCGATGAGATTTTAGCTGTAATCTCTTCAAAAGTGCAACCTCCTGTTGCAAGGACCAGACTTCATTTGTTTTGGCCTGTACTTCAGCTGATTTCATTTGTAACCGTACGGCCAAGTTCCATACTTGAGAAAAGGTACTACAAATAACAGCGTCATCTGTGATGACTGGTGTTTGAGTACTCTCAGGCCTTCCAGAGGAACTAGGAGTATTGATGATGGGTTGGGAAGTTGAAGTTTTGTCGTGTGTTTGAACCCCAAGTGTGAGGTTCAAATTAAGAGCACAAGGGGATGAGGAAGCCATTGAGTGAGTCTAGCAAGTGTTTACTGAAAATGTCAAATTTTGATTAAGTCTAGATGCATTCACACTCGCACGTCTCTTTTAAGCAAAACCCTAACATCTGTCTATCTCGATTTGATCTCAGCCGTTCATTCAATCTGAGTAATCTCAGTCATACGATCGCTCTGTGCGATTTCAAAGACGTACGGAGGTGTCAGAGAAATCTCTTTTTCTCTATCGAATCTCCTTCTTTGTCAAAAAGGAGTATGAAATTTTCAGCCGCGGGATGATTTTTTCAAAGAAAAATAAAGTAGCCTTACCGACTGTCAGAGCGCAGACGTTAATCGTCTCTGGTTTTCAAACTGTCAGAGCGCATGCATTAATCGTCTTTGATCCACAGACTGTCAGAGCGCAGGCGTTTATCGTCTTTGATTTTCAAAAAGCTCTACAATCACTACTACAATAATAGTCAAAGAAGACAGTATAAAGAAGACAGTTTTGAAAGCTGTCTTTGAAAAATTAAAAAGAAGACAGTTTTCATTAACTGTCTTCATTATAAACTATTAAAAGACAATATATTGTAAACTGTCCTTGATAGGTTAAATATAAAGACAGTTAATTTTTTAAAGTGATTTATTTTTTGGGACTAGATTGAAACGACACCGTATCCATTTTCATTTCCCGCCTAGGCTGCCGCGCCAAAGCCCTCTCCCCTTTTTCATTTTAGAATCCCTAGTTAATCCCCCAATCTCTCCCTGCCTCAACAGAAGCTTTCCTCATCTCTCTCTCTCTCTCCGCCGTTGAATCTCGGACTCACGCCGGCGTGTTCCTGCTGGTGCTGTCCTTACCCAAGCTGCAATTCCTCTCTCTCTTTCTCCCACGCCGCCTTCCGTCAGTGTTGCCGGCCTCTCAGCCATTATGCAGGTCACCCCGACCTTGATGCAGCAAGCTCTCCTTCAGCAACAGTCTCTCTACCACCCAGGCGTCTTAGCTCCTCCTCAGGTTCGACTCTTTCATTCTTATCCTCTTGCTGTTGATGATCGTTGTGATTGTGATTGGGCATCTCATTTTGGTTCGCTTGTTCTGTGGTATTGATCTTTGAGTTGTGTTCGTATAGGATTCGAAGCCTAGGGTTTGGATTTGGAATAGGCTTTTTTGTTGTTTTGTTTCTTATATTTTGATTGGTTCATATCTTATTTGTATAGATAAGATTGGCTTTTTGAAAGCTGTATTTATTTTGTTTCATTTTTTTAAATGAGGGTTTTTTTTTATTTAATATCGATTTTCCTTTGTATTTTTGCTTGGTCATTCTTTGAGTTACGTTTCTGTTTGCTGAGGATGGGCTATGTTGAACAGGTTTTAGATTTGAGCTCAGTTTCTTACTCTGTTCTTACCTACTGCTTCGTTCATTTTTCTTTTTGTTATTTTATTAATTTGTTTTTCCCTTCATGTTCTGTGTTAGAAAGATTTGATTTGTGCTCAATGTAATTGACAAAATGGGTATTTTCTTGTTAGTTGATGCCCACTCCGACTTGGTGAATGGTTTCTGCAGATTTTGTCGGGCCTGCCTATTATACATTTCTATGGTAATTTCTCATCTTGAAAACTTCATATTTAATAATGGATAGACGAAGTCAGATTGGTTTGGCATGATTCAGCGTGTGTGGGTTGAATATTT
>JAESVK010070131.1:0-10319 GCA_017140935.1 Hamamelis virginiana
TATATATATATATATATAATATAATAAAACAATTTTGTCAATCTATATTAGTCACTAAAGCTCAATTATTATTATATTATAATAATAATTGAATTACACCACTTGCCGACAATTTATATTAATTATATTAATATAAATTATTATATTATTATATTAATATAATTATTATATTAATGACACTCAATTAAATTCCACCCCTTGCCGACACAATAATGCATTTCAATTATAATGCATTACTCCACCACTTGTCGACACAATAATGCATTTCAATTATAATGCATTCATAATACTCTCATGCACCATTCTCAAAAGTGGTCACATGGCACACTATGGCCAATAACAAAATTCCATGTGTGCAATAAATAAAATAAAATAATAAAAATTAAGAAAATTTACTATTGAAAATTTCGGGGTCTTACAATACCCCAGACATCTTTGATTACAACTGATTAAGCACTCTTAATCCCTCCTTTTAAAATAAGCAGTGCTATATCCCAAAAATATGTGATGTGCTCATGTCCTATATCATAAACACATTATGACATAGACGCTGGCGAGCTATGAGTCACATTACATAGTGTATCATCAATTAGTCTTCCCCGAGTCCTCAAGTCAATTCAACTAGACTCAATTGCTTTCCCAGTCTTGCCCCGTCAGACCGAATCTCTCATGATCCTCGGTTTGCATGCTAAAGTAGCGACACTAAGCATCCTCTTCATGATATAGTCTCGAGTCAACAAAGGGTACAAATAGGATTATAAATCCTTGTGGCTCACACAGTAATGAAGCAGGGATCATTCATTACTCCCACTATTGGTCTGCTCAAAGCACATACAGTATGAAATGTATGCTATGGCGTTATCTCATAGAAATGAGTATGTCACTACAAATAGGTAGAAATGCCATGCGAATCTGGGTCTAGTCGCTATGGAAGCGCCTAACCTGAGAATTTCAGTTCAGTCACTTTCAAAGCGCCTGCCTAAAATCTCATATTCGGCTATAATATAGGCATCATAGAGTTATGGCAGTTTCTCTATGATCGACCTTTCAAGAAGGTCTCATCTTAGATCTTATCTAAGGTGACATGTCAGTATTAAATATATCTTGTTCGCTTTTTGTGCACCAAAGATATAAATGTCTTAGATCGCTGTCTTAGTGCTTTAAGGTATTTAAGTCTCATCTTGCTCGCTATCTAAGCGCCAAGGTGAATCACCCGTGTGAGTGGGTCAATTCTTGCCTATTGACATATAATTAAGATGTGTTATCAACAATAATCTACGAAAGAATAAAACTGATAAAATGAATACTCATATCATAAAACAATAAATATAATGTCGGTACAAAAACCAAAAGGTAAAAACTAAACGCATCATATCCTACGTAGTCCCATGCTTCCAATATGAGAAAAGAACACGTTTCTAGCAATGGGCTTGGTCAAAGGATCAACCACCATGCTTCCAGTAGATATATGTTGTAAAGTCACCTCTCCTTGCAAAACCATGTCTCGAATGTAATGATACCGAAGCTCGATGTGTTTGGCTTTCCCATGGTACTTAGGATCTTTTGCATATGCTAGTGCTGATGTACTATCAGAATAGATCAATACAGCATCCTCAGAATGAGCTGTTACACCTAAGCGTTGCAAAAATCTTCTCAGCCAAACAGCTTCTTGAATAGCTGCTAAACATGCCACATACTCTTACTCCATAGTAGATAGTGCAATACACGACTGTTTCTTACTACACCAAGAAACAGTTCCACCTCCTAGTATGAATGCATAACCTGAAGTGGATTTGCGCTCATCTTTGTCACTAGCCCAGTCAGCATCAATGTAGCTTCTCAGCCTCAGGTCTCCGCCATGATAACATAGAGCATAATCAGTGGTCCCACGGAGGTACCTAAGAATCCTTTTGATCGCTCTCCAATGAGCTGGTCCAGGATTACTCTGATAACAACTAACCATGCCAACTGCAAAATATATGTCTGGTCGTATACATAACATGGCGTACATCAGGCTCCCAATCGCAGCTGCATAAGGCACCTTGGACATTTGACTCTTTTCCTCATCATTCTTTGGACATTGATCTAGGCTCAAAATACATCCCTTTTCCATTGGAGTGTCAATGGGTTTGGAGTTATGCATATGAAAACGTTCAAGAATTTTCTTTATGTAAGTCCCTTGAGACAAACTAAGAAATTTCTTTGAACGATCTCGTGTAATCTTAACTCCTAGCACATAATTTGCTTAACCCATGTCCTTCATATCAAATACTGAGGACAGCCACTTCTTAGTGGCAACAATGGAATCCAAGTCATTCCCAGCCGACAAGATGTCATCAACATATAATGACAAGATTATGATACTCTTATTGGATCTTTTAAGATACACGCAATGGTCCTCTTCAATCATCTCAAAACCAAATGAGGTAATGGAATTATGAAATCTTAAATACCATTGCCTAGACGACTTCTTAAGACCATAGATGGAACGTTTGAGACGGCACACTTTGCGCTCATGTCCCTTAACTTCAAAACCCACTGGTTGAGTCATATAGATCTCTTCGTCTAGTTCTCCATTGAGAAATGTTGTCTTAACATCCATCTGATAGAGTTCTAAATCATGTTGTGCTACAATGGCAAGGATCAGGCGTATAGAGGAAAATCCCACCACTGGAGAGAATATGTCCTCATAGTCAATACCCTCTCGTTGGGTATAGCATTTCGCCACTAGGCGCGCCTTGTACTTTTCAATTGAACCATCAGCCTTGCGTTTGACCTTTAAAACCAATTTGTTTCCAATAGCTTTACGCCCAGGCGGAAGTTCAACTAACTCCCAGACGCCATTCTTGTCCATGGAGCTCATCTCATCCTGTATAGCAGTCATCCACTCTTTACTAGCTGATGAAGAAAGTGCTTTACTAAAAGAAGCAGGCTCATCTTCGTCCTTAGTAGCACTTAGAAGAATATTCCCCTCAATCTCAAAATGACGACGAGGAATATGACCTCTATTGCTAACTCTGCGTGCTTGCGAATCTGAGTTTAGCGTAGCACTCCCATCTGGAATACTCCCACTAAGTTGAAGGTCACTCCCACTATCTTCAGCAGTCATTGGATTGGGAACTATTTCCCCACTTTCGCTTGAAGATGGTAAGAGTTCTTCCTGTTCCTCTAGCTCATAGAGATCCAGATCCTTTTTAGCATCGCCTATGCTAGGATAATCATCCTCGATGAAATCAATATCACGAGACTCTATTTCAGTCATTCCTCCATTTGGATGTTCACCATACATCACATAGCCTTTTGAGCTTTCAGAATACCTTATAAAGATATGCTTTCTTGCTCTAGGGCCCAATTTCCCATGCCTATGGGATGTGCTATGTACAAAACCAGCAGATCCCCATGGTCGTAAATGCTCCAAATTGGGCTTTTCACCTTTCCAAAGCTCATATGGGGTGGAGGAAACCGACTGAGAAGGCACTCGGTTAAGTATGTAAGCAGCAGTCAACAATGCATCCCCCCAGAAAGATATAGGGAGGTTTGCCTGCGCCATCATTGACCTAACCATATCTAAGTGTGTCATATTCCTTCTTTCTGCAACACCATTTTGTTGCGGAGTATCAGGAATAGTGAGTTGTCTGCGTATCCCCTTTTCCTCACACAATTCCTTAAACTGATTAGATAAATATTCGCGTCCGCGGTCAGTTCGAAAGGTTTTTAGTCTTTTCTCTTGTTGATTCTCAACCTCAGCTACAAAACGTTTGAAAGAATCCAAAGCTTCATAGCGGTGAGCGAGCAACTGAACATAACCATATCGTGTATAGTCATCTATAAAAGTGATGAAATAATAGGCGCCATGACTTGCCTTTACATTCATAGGTCCGCATATATCAAAGTGAACTAACTCTAGAGGTTGAGTAGCTCTGACAGCCTTACCAAAAGGCTTTCTACATGCTTTTCCAGCTAAACATGGTTCACATATAGGTAGGTCGTGAAAGGAATCGTTCGAAATACATGGAATTGCAGCGGAAGACAAAATAAAATTTTTATAAAAGATGATTCCATCATCGAATATCCTAACCATGATCGTACAAGCATAGGGACATATGATTTACATATAAGCAAATATATTTATCAAACATAAATAAATCTTACTTGATACGCCTTTCGATTTGCAATTGTTGATCTCGGACTTCAAACGGATGAAGTCTCCAACGGTATCCACACGAGAGTAAGATTCCCTAGACCCTTCTAGTCTTTCACAACGCTTGTGAGCAAGCTAGAATGGAGAGGGAGAGGAGAGAGGATTTTCGGCCAAGGGGTTAGCTTAACCCTAGAATATGTAAACCCACATATTTATAGAATTTCTCCTCTTTAAGAAGTGCTTGGTTACTAGTGCTAGCATGACCAAACATCCTTGAATAGAGTAATCCTATTCTTGGTTAATTTTGACTTTTAATTAATTAACCTTTAATAATCAAAATCAAAATTAACTTAAAGATGGGATTCCCCTCTTACAGGTTTAAGGAACTCTCTTACTCTCTATTGTGTGTGACCCTTTGGGTTCACCCCAACCTAGCAGTGACTAGGGACATCTCCATGTCGCCTAAAATAGAAACTTTCTATTTAAAGGTTTAATTGAAACTATTCCAATTATGCCCTCATTGATAACACTTATCAATAGGCTTTCACTGGTCATGAGTGACGTCTAGCAATGTGTCATGACATGCCCTAGGTTTGGGTGAATAGCAGAACTATATGAACCCTTCTTGTTACTTAATCCTTCATCCTCTAATGTCAAAGTTAAGATATTTAGGGTATGGATATAAGTCAAAACCCTATCTTAACTTTCTTGTCATATGTTCTTCAAATTATAATCTCAATAAGATGAACCCTATGAAACCCTTTCATATTTCATCTATCACTCTGGCCAGAGATTCACATTGAGAGTTATATTTAAGAACTGACCCTGACATTCTCTCTCATAACATTGAGAGTGATGATTCCTTATTGACCACTCATATGCCTTCATGCAAGACCTATTAGAGCCAATGAGTGCTGACTACAACCTTAAGATCAAGGCTGCATAAAACACTATCAAACCCTAATAACTCAGGCACAAGACATCCATGGTGTCTCAGGTCTTAGGATTACCAAATGGACGTAACATAAGAATATTCCTTTAACTTAATATCCATAGGAATATTCTAGTAGATCATGTTCAGTGTACATATTCTCTAATATGCACCCACAGAATAACCTAAGTGTCTCTACACTGATAGGAAAGACTACCTATCCTCCCATTGGAGTTAGTTTAAATCTATGCCACTCTTGCCGGTTTAATAAATGTCCTCTTTAATAAACCTATGAGCAGGAACACTTTAAGAACAAATGTATATGAGAAATATGAGTCTTCATATCTCAACAAACTTGAGATACACATTTCTCTTATCATTTATTCATGGACATTATCGTATATATAATTAAATATACAAACGATAAGCAGTACCTTCTTATCCTAATATGAAATAGATATGCACTTTAGGATTGGTTTTAGGGCATACCTCTAACAGGTCGACCTTAGCGAGTGAGCCCAAGAGGCCTTCTCTAGCTAGCCTGGTCATCCTATCTTTTCCTATATGCCCTAGTCTAGCATGCCATGTAGATAAATTAACAATTTTATTACTATCAGTTATACAAGCAGATGAGGATATAAAATCAAAAAAATCAACTTTAAATAAATTGCCCAAAACCGAGCCTTGTCCAATTACTACATCATCCAAAATAATATCCAAACCATCCAAATGGAAATTAAAAATGTATCCAAACTGTAATAAAGATAAAACAGATAATAGATTATGAAGAACTCTAGGCACATAGAGTATGTCATGTAGAAGTAGAGTACGCCCTGTGCGTAAGTGGAGCTGGTAAGAACCGACACCAAGTGCTTCTTCATGACTACCATTTCCCATGTACACAACATGGGTCATGCTGGAACTTTTCGATAATCTACAAATCCCGCTCGCTCACAAGCTACATGTCTGGTTGCTTCCGTATCTACAATCCAATCAGAAATGGATTTAGCAAGCAATACATGTGAGCAAACATAAATGCTAACAGGATCAAGTGAAGTGGTTACCTGTTTCGGCTCAGTGCAAGTACTGGCGAAATGTCCCATCTTCTGACAGTTGTAACACTTCACTCTGGATAGATTTTTATTTCCACCTCCCTTTCTCCTTTTTCGTTTGAATTTGGAAGCATCAGTGCTATTCTATCCCTGCCCTACATTTTTGCCCTTACCTTTGCGCTTAGGCCCATTTGGTCTACGCTTCCCCCCTTGGGCAAGTAAGGCTACAGATTTGGTCACCTCTTGGCGCTCCCCTTCTAGTTCCACATGGCGAGAAATATCAAAAAAATTCTTCATATTCTCGTTATGGGTCAAAATCTGTTTCATGTTGACCCATGAATCAGGTAAAGATCGAATAACAGCTTGCACTTGCTGCTCATCAGTAAGGACATTTCCAGCAGCTTTCAGGTCACGAATCATCCCAGACATCTTTCGAAGATGCTCAGTCATCGTGCACTTAGTATCCTTACGATACACCTCAAACTTGAGCACTAAGCTCCTCAGTCTTGTGGTGGAAGTGCCTCCAAAGTCAAACTTAAGTTGGTCCCACATGTCCTTGGCAGTTAGGTAAGTCTCATACTCACCAATAAGATCATCGTGCATGCTGCTCAACATAATAAAGCGCGCACTACGATCCTTTTTATACCAATTTTGGTAGACCTCCATATCACGACGGTGTTGGGCCGTTTGCCCTTCATCAGGTTTGGACATCTTACTGGTCACAAAGTCCAGGAGCTCTTGCTCATTAAGAAGATACTGAACCTTCTTATGCCAGATGTCATAGTTTGCGCCAGTTAGTTTGTCGCCTCTAACTAGGTCTGCTACTACATTCTTAGAAGCCATTGTCTACATTCAAAAATGCAAGATTTTTCATTATTATTTATTGCACACATCTTCTCTATTTATTCAAAATTCAATCAATAAATATTATCTTTTTCTACGTATCAGAATCGAAAAATCACTATGTTCATAATCATCTCCCAAAAACGTAGAATGAGAGTATATTTTTTTATTATTTTTTTTTGAACAAATTTAAAAAAAATTAGGGGTATCTGAACCACGCCTAATTAACCATATGATTATTTAAATTAACAGATAATATAAAAATCATTTATATTGCGCCATACAACAAAAATGCGCAATATAAATTTCTTAAGACATACAACACATATAATACATAAGCCATACAAGAGTTATCAATTTTACTCTATCCATTAAATCTAATCTAACATGCTAACACATAACACATAATGGTCCTTTAATTAATGGATAGATAGGCTACACTCAACTCACATAGGAGCGTGCCAAAGTCTTACAAACCATGGCGGGTAGGTAGCATTGAACTCAAACTAATTATGTAATGCAAATAATAATTAATTAACCATTTTAATTAATATTAGGGTCAAAAACCCATGTACAAGTGATGATCCAAGTCACAAAAAATTTTAAACAGTGTACTCCATCCCTAAAAACAGATAAGTAGTATTCTGGAATTTTTCTTTTAATTTTAAAACATAAAAAAAATAATGTTATTTATATATGAGTTGATTAAAAAATTAAAATAAAATTCCAGAAAGTACTAGAGAGAGTACATAGATCCAGAATGTTCGTAATAATCTCTGAAGTTTACACAAAAAATTTGGAATCAAAACTCAATCAAACGAATCCGTACTCTCGCGATGAAGTTGCTCCAAATAGTAATTTAATTTCCAAAAATAAAGTTTAATTTTCTGATCGTCAAAAAAATCTACAAAAATAACCAAAAAATTGGAAATTAAAAACTAAACAGTTTAAAAAAAATTGGAGCAAAATGACCTTGGGAAGTGCGCTCACTTGCCCACACTCTCTAGGACCCGAGAGTGGGCTTCGCGCGAGCTGCCCACCCATGTCTTCTTCATCCTCACGTATTTGATTTTTGAACCAGGCAAAAAAATAACTTCCAAAACTTGCAACAGGTGCAACTTTCGGTGCTTATATCTCCCTCCACAGAGGTCCAAAAAAATCGTGTGACCTACCATTTTAAAGCTTATGTAACAAGGATCATTCCTATACTAGCCAAGTTTACCCATGCAAAGTCTAAGCATATCAAAAAATTGCTCAAAGTTTGGGGTTTTAACAAAAAAAAAAATTTGACTTGGGTTGATTTTTCTCCTCAACCACAACTCCATTGGACCTCAAACTTTCCAGGCATGTTCCTTACATCATGGGAAACAAAACCCTATAAAAATTTTGAATGAAAAACATCTTTTCAAAAAATGAAATTTAAAGGTCCATTAATGGTGTTTTTAGAGAGAGAAAATTCAATCCCATGGCATAAGGGCGAATCAAGCCAAACTAAGGCTCTGATACCAATGTAAACACGTATTGAATATGTAATATACAAATCAAAACACATATATTAATGTAATTTCGATATCGAAATGTACCCTCCTCTATCACAGCCTTCAAAACCCTCATGTAGTCCTTGCTTGTGAGATTTTGGGATGACTACTAGAGTTGCCCACAAATTCTACGACCCAAAACCCAAGAGCTAGAAATAGCTCTAATGGAGAGAACTTTAGAGAGAGAGAAACTCACACACACATAGCATATATCTGATATGTAACTTACGTATCTTATTTATCTCTTGGGAAGAGTAGAGTTATATCCACTTGATATAACTAATCCCATCTGATATGGGATGAGGAAATATCTCCTAATTTGAATTTAAACTAGGTGCTAGTTTAATTCAAACTAGGAATACTTATCAACTGATCCTATCCCCTTTGTGGGCGGATCCAAATACGGGTTGGAGCGATTCGACCCGTTATTATTTATTAACGATAGCACTTAAAATATCGTTTCTTGTTTTATAAAAGAATACAAACTTATTTTTCACAAAGGAGGAAAAAGCAAGGGGGAAAGTTCATTACAGATACCGATTTATTCATTCTTTAATTCAAAAGCTTATTTCACATATGATACTCTCTCTCTCTCTCTCTCTCTCTATATATATATATATATATATATATATATATATATATCATAAATAATAATAATAATAATAATATGGGAGTCTATGACCAGGGAATAGCTCCTATTATCATCCCCACATTTCTCTCTTGATCGAGTTGAATCACAATGGGAAAGAAACTTCAAAAGAAGAAGAAGAACCAAAAACAAAAGTGCAATCAGAACTGCAAGAAGGGAAGAGACAATTCCCATTCAGATAAACCAAATCAAACTGAGTAAGAAATAAATATTTCAAGATTAGAACATTTTTTTTAGAGTATAGACTGCCTATATTATCTTGGTTTTATATTCAAATTTGCATTCAAAATCTGTTGTTTTTTAACAGGAATTCAATTGGTGATGATTTGATAAGCAATTTGCCCAACGATATTCTTTGCAGCATCATTTCCTTTCTCCCTTTCAAATGTGCAGTACAAACCAGCTTCCTTTCGACACGATGGAGAAAACTATGGAACAACGCTTTAGTACTCCTTGGAACTATAGAAGATATGGAGAAAGTTATCACTGAGTTTCTTGATCCTCTTGGCCAGTTTGATGAGCTCACCACTTATCGCGGGCTTCAATATCACTTTAGCCAAATCAGTATCCTCGGAGCTACTCTTAAAGATAACAAGGAACTTTTCCTTAATTTCGATAAGGAACTTTCCCTTAATTTCTTCAATTGGAACGCCGCTCATCACACGAAGAATTTTCATTGGAATTTAAAGATTAATTGTGGAAAACTCATCCATGAACCACCAGCTCCACTGGCTTTATCCTTTGTAAAAATACTTCAGTTGACATCGGCGTACAAGTTCACAGAGGAAGCAGTTTCCTCTCTTATTTCAAAATTCAAGCTTCTTGAAAGCTTGGAAATTGCCAAATGCAGAGGTTTACGATCACTACACTGTTGGGAGCGGAAATCCCATGAACTCGTGATAGTGTTTATGGATCATGCCAAAAAAAAATCCGAATCCTATAATATATATAGAAGAATCCGTACCTTTGAGATCTGTCTGGATTGATCTCAATAAAACGAACTGCAGAAGATTGATCGAGCTCTTCAAGCCTTCTACCGTATTCCTCCAATGCCAGAACGTGAAGAGAGAGTGGCTCTCTTTGTGCTCTCCTTGTTGGACGGCTGCCTCTAAGGTTTGGAGAAAGTATTTCGTCTTAACCTAGAGGCTGCCCAACATGGCATATA
>JAESVK010070131.1:10329-40543 GCA_017140935.1 Hamamelis virginiana
GAATAAAAGACACACATGCATAACATTAGAAGATAATATAATGCAAACATAGCTCATACAGATTCTCATTTAAAATGCAATACCAGAATTCATTAATAAATAAATACTAAGGTCTATTACATAAAAAACATGGCTTTTAGTATATAGCCCTAACATACACATCGAGACTGGTTTGGAATTTCGAAGCTTGACTGTTTTGGACTGTTCAAGCCTGACTAGAGTCTCCATTTCTGCACCTAACCTTCAAACTTTTCGTTTCAGAGGCCTATTTACCATGTTTTCAATCGAATATGTTCCTTATTTGGAAGATGCCATGCTTGATATAAGAGAAGGTCATTCTTACTATCCAGATGATGAGGATATTCTGCCTCTTCTTGGGGCAATCCATAATGTTAAGATTCTTACTATACCTGTGTGGCTTTTTAAGGTATGTTTCAGTTAAGCATTCCCCAATACTGTGATTGGATTTATGTGGAACTTGGTTAGATGAATAATATGAGTTTAAGAACCATTTTAATCGGTAGAGCTGATTGTTTATAAAATTAAGAGTTCAAATTAATTCTTTAATCAGGAATGCTTTCACTATGGGCAATCCATTTTGGAGAACGTGGACTTTCTTTTCAATGATTTGAAGGACTTGTGGATCCTCGGTAGTCCAGTGGAAGAACACAAGATGAATACCTTGATTTCCTTTCTGAGAATCTGCCCATATTTGGAGAGACTGTTTATAACTGTAGGTTTCTTCATTTCTGTATATATATATATATATATATATATATATATATATATATATATATATGTACACTTACTTTTAGCTAATTTATTTTCTTCTGTTCTTGCTTCCTTCATATAACTACATTAAGCAATACATCTTCACCACTAATCCGTGAACTCGATACTCGCTTTCAAATACAAGCTTAATGCTAATTTCCCAACTCAAGGACTTTGTTCTCCTGGCTAATGAACTGGCAGATGAACCCAACTAGCAGCAGCTGCATCCCAAGCAAGAGGAAATATTGCTTCCGGTTAGAGTATTCAAATCAGGTAGCAGCCCATCATCATACAAGATTGAGTCGTCTCAGAATGGTTAAATTGGAGGGCTTTGCATATCTGGAAGACGAAATTTTATTCGTTGAGCATCTACTTAAGGAGGTATTTTCTGCAGAGCCTCTTATTATAAAAACATTACATGAAAATGGATCAAATGGTAATGCAAGGACTCAAGAGAAGCATACAAAAAGAGAAGGCTATCAAAAGAAGGCAGAACAACATCAGGGAGTGAAGTGTAATGAATTATGTCTCGCACATCCTCATATGGCTTTGAATTACAACTTTTGAAAATCAATATGTATTATTTAGGCATTTTTTGCTGAATTCATATCTACCATGAAAAAGGAGACCCATTGTCCATCATTTTGAAGAAGGCTAGTACTATTTCATGCTCAATTTGCAGACATGTCGAGCACTTGGAGCGCAAATAGCACTGTTCACTAAACAAATGTCAAATTGTCTGCGAAGCATGTGCATTTTTCTTTTAACCATCGCTGCCATCTCCACACCGTCGACCAATTCCATTATCACACCAAAAGCAACAACTCTCTACTGACAGTGCCGCTGCTGCTTCAACGACACCTCTTCAAGTGCTGTTCCCACTCCACTACCACCACATTAGTGCAAAATGAATCAGGATTTAGACCACGTTTTTAGGGATCTCCTCAAAAAGTCAAAATTGGGGTACAGTGTTGTGAAATATTACGGGGTATGTAACTAGCTTGTGAGAATTTTGATCTTATTTTAACATTGTTTTTGGTTGGAATATGGTTTTAGTGCAGGAAATTGGGAATGTGTTTGAATCCCTTGGGAATGTGTTTTTTGCTTGTTTATTTTCGTGCATTCTCACGGATGTCTGTGCTCATACAGTATAAAAAACAGTATGTGCTGAGGGATATTGAAGCTCTTTGATGTGCATAATAGGTTCCAGTTTGAATTTTAGATGAATTGGTAAGTTAATTAGAAAATTCTGTTGTATGTCTTCTTGGTAATCAAATATATATAATGTACGTGTTTCTATTAAGATCCTAAGGGTTATAAGATTTTGATTTGATATATTGTATTAGTCTTGGGGCTTCTAGTATATTGTTCAAGGTTCTTGATATTATTTGGTTTCAAAACAAGCACCACATTTTGGATTGAGTCACGAAAAGGGCCACCTAGAGAGGGCTTAGTTATCATCGCCATGCTAAATGTCATTTCTTGCTCTATAAAGGAATTCTTTAATTTGAAAGCTTATTTCATATATAATACTCTATATATTGTAATATGGTTTCATCCCCACATTCTCTCTTGAGTTGAATCACAACACGGAAGAAACTCCAAAAGAAGAAGAAGAAAAACAAAAAGCAGAAGCGCAATCAAAACTGCAACAAGAAAAAAAAATTCCCATTCAGATAACCCATATTCAACTGGGTAAGAAACAATTATTTCAAAATTATGGACATTTTACTTTCTACTATAGGCTGCCTAGAATCTCATGCTTTTTATATTCAAATTCGCAACAAGAAGGTTCACATGCAATCCATCGTCTATTTAACAGGAATTCAATTTTAGAAGAGAAGAAAGATGATGTGATCACTAGTTTGCCAGATTATATTTTTTGCCACATCATTTCCTTTCTCGATCCCTTCTAAATCTGCCGTAAAAACCAGCTTCCTTTGGACACAATGGAGAAAACTATGGAAAAAATATTTAGCACTCCATGGAACTATATATAGAAGATATGGAAAAAAATGATCATCGCATTTCTTCATTCTTTTGACCAACTTGACGTACTATGCAATCATGGTGAGCTTTAATATCACTTTAGCCAAACCGGTATCCTCCTAGCTACAGCAAAAGACAACAAGGAACTTCTCTTAAATTTCTCGAATGGAAAAAAAAGAAACCCATGAGCAGCATTTCTTTTGGCTTTTAAAGCTTAACCGCCAAGAACCCACCAATGGAGTAACTCCATTCACTTTTTCTTTTGTAAAAATCCTTCATTTAACGTCACTGAACAAGCTTACAAAGGAAGCAGTTTCCTCTCTCATTTCAAATTTCAGTCTTCTTGAAAGCTTTGAAAGTTTCTAAATGCAAATGTTTACAATCACTACATATCGATGCTGGTTCAGAACTTCAAAGCTTGACTGTTTTGGACTGGTCAACACTGAATGAATTATACACTTTTGCTTTTAACCTCCAATCCTTTCGGTCGGTTCCGAGGACTAATTCCATGGGTTAGCCTCAAGTATGTTCCTTAATTGGAAGATGCCATGCTTCATTTAAGAGAAAGTCTTGGGTACTTTCCAGGGGATAAGAATCTTCTCTCTTCTGTTGGCCCTCCATAAAGTTAAGATTCTTACTCTATGTGGGTGGCCTTTTGATGTATGTTTCAGTTAAGCTAACATTCCCCAATACTGTAATTGGATTTATGTGCAACTTGGTTAGATCAAACTGAGGTTAAGAATGGTTTTGATTGGTAAAGCTGATTGTCTTGTACAAATAGAGCTCTCAAACTTCTAATTGCAGGTACCGATACCAAGTTAAGATTCGTCGAGGGGCTATCAGAAAAGGGCAGAACAACATCAGGAAGTGTAGTTATAATCTTGAATTTTTGGAAGAGCAGTATAATGAATTATGTATGAAACATCCTCATGTTGCTTTGTAGATTAAAGTTGCCAACCCTTTTGAAGATCAATATGCAGGCATCTTTCACTGACTTCATATCTAAACTTGATTCAACACAAATTTGGAAGTTCGAAGCTGTCATTTCTTTCCCCATCTTCTTGGCAATTGAACGGAGATTTAATGTGTTTCAATGGACAGATACCATTTCATAGTGGGGTTTTTGCTTAGATTTTGAAATGCAACCTTGCAATCTCAACTGCTCTTAACTTTGTCATATAAATTTTAAGCAGATAAGCAAAAAATCCATTTACATCTCTTTTTGCATATTTACATCAATAGCTATGTCAGATCTCTGCCTCTGCCTCTTGATATGCTCATACACTTCGAAGTCTAACGTATGACAAAAAATAAGACTAGCACAAAAAAATTAGCCTTGTTCTAGTGAACACCAATTCATTGGTCACTCTCTAATAATTAACTATCTTAATTAGACCAACCATTCTCCTTATTTTTCATTAGAAAAGACATTATGTGAACTTGGTTTTCATCGACAATTGATGTCAAAGTTCATTTCTTCATCTCCTATCTTTGGAGTAATAAATTATAATAAGGTGAAATCTCCATACAGTTTCTAGATTTGTCTCTTACATATACCTATGTAAGCATATGCTGACTGAATCATTTCTGTATATATATATAGGTAAGTAACAGCCATAGAAAAAGTACTAGTTTCTTTTCTTCTTATTTTTTCACCTCCTCACTCAGAGAGTTGAATCCATTATGGGGAAGAAGCACCAGAAGAAAAAGAAAAATCAAGACCAGAAGCACAATCAGAAGTGTAATAGTGGAAGTAACAATTCCAATTCTGATGCTTTAAAATCTACAGAGTGGGCAATTAATTTTTTTTTTCTTTTTTAATTTTATTCTCAATACAATTCAATCACTTTATACTATAAATGCAAATCTAATTAATTTTGGAACAGGATTTCAACTGTAGAAGAGAATAGAGATGATATAATCAGCAGTTTATCCGATGATATTCTTTGGCGTATTATTTCTTTTCTCCCCTTTGAGTCTGCCCAGCAAATCAGCTTTGTTTCGACCAGATGGAGAGGCCTATGTTACAAGACTTTAGTGCAACATGGATCTGTAGAAGATATTGCTAGAGCAATCGATGGCTTCCTTACTCATTTCGATGAGCTCGATCCATTAAGGCATCCTTGGAGGCTTCAATTTCACTTTAGCCATGGCAGTATCCTCTTAGCTACCATTGTGGCAAATAAGAAACTTCATCTGGATTTCTCTACAGGAAAACAAGAATTTCCAAGCCAGTTTGATTGGCATTTGAAGCTGAACAGACAATCCCTTAACCACCAGCTGTCTTCTTCTACCTTCTTTGTCAAAACTCTTCACTTAACATCACTTAGCTTTCTTACCAGTGACACAGTTTGCTCCATGGTTTCAAATTTCCAGTTTCTTGAAAGCTTAAATATCAAAAAATGCGATGGATTGCGATCTTTAACTATTATTGATGCCTATCAAAAGCTTCGGTGCTTCACTGTTTTAGACTGCCCCCAACTGTTGAATCTTCATATTAAAGCCTTCAAACTTCGATATTTTTGGTTTCGAGGGCCACTTCCATGGTTTTGGCTCGAACATGTTTTGTCCTTAAAAGATGTCATGCTTGATTTTAGAGAAGGCCCCAGATATACTGGCTTCAACTACTTCAATGTTTTTGACTCATTTTTTCCAACCATAGAGTATGTTAAAATTCTTACACTATGCAAATGGACCTTTGAGGTATGTTCTAGTTATTCTACGTTTTCTAACCTTCGTCACATACTTTTCGGGTCACTTTTTGCAGTGGTTTTCATAGGTATGTGTTGTTTAATTTATCTTATATAATCAAGTTCTTGAACTTGTTGCTGCAGGCATTGATCAGCCCATTTCTAACCTCAAGATTTTTGCCTCCTAGATTCAATAAATTAAAAGAGTTACAGTGGATTGATAGTTCCATTGAAGAAAAAAAGATTGATTCCTTACTCTCTTTCCTGAAATTCTGTCCTTTGCTGGAAAGACGTTTTATAAAGGTAAGTTTCTTTCAATGAATTAAATAAAGGGGAAAAATATAAAAACCAAAAAGATCGAACATCACATTCCATTCACCATCTTGATTAATAGCTATAACCTATAACCCTGCCATTGAAATTTGCAGATTGATCCTGCATACTACTGCTGCTTGCCAAGCACGGTTAAGTGCACGAATCAAGTTGTTGTATGTACACGATTGCATCATCTCAAAGTGGTTGTATTGGAGGGGTTTATGAATCAGGACGACGAGATTTTAGTGGCCGAGCTTTTACAGCAGGTAGTTAACAAAAAGACATTGATAATAGCCAGATCAGATGGGAATTGTGTGAGGAGTTTGGTTAAGATTTTTTCACATCAGCCAAAGCAGCGGACGATGGGCAAAGTGGTGGCACCCCAGGGAAAAAAATGTTCTTATAAGTTTGTGGAAGAAGTAGAAGATATTAGTGAGTTTTGTTCTAAACATGCTTATCATTAATACACTTAATTAATATGGAAAGATTTGTTGCGATTTTAGAAACAAATTCTTCAGTTAATGTGAAAATTAAAGTTGTATACTCATTCAGCTTGCTTAGTATAGAAAGAACATCCAAGCATGTTTGGGAGCTATAGAGCTTTATGAAGCTATAGAGCTCTACTGACTGTTTCCAGGTTTGACTCCTCATGGATATATGAAGCATGGCCCAATGTTTAGCGAGTTTTTTGCAAATGTATGGTTTGAAAAAAACTTTTTGACACGAATAGGGTTGTTTCAAACCATTTTACAAAAGTGAGTGTAGCCGCAACAGCGGCTTTAAGATTTCAACTTATTATTGCGGCTTCAAAAAATCATTTTTGTTTTAATTTGTTTTTTATAATTTCACGTTTCACAGTTTTTCACAGTCAGTTTTCTCATAAACCAACCGTTGGATCACTGTGATTTTTGGCAGGCATGACATACATGATTGGGGTATCTAATCCAACAGTCAGTTTTATGAGAAAACAGAATGCATAATAAATCTAGGCACACCACCTTACAAACCCGATGCTTCTTGCAACAGGTGCTCTCTTGTAGAGCCACTTGTGGCGCAAATTTTAGAAAACTGACCATTGAATTAAATACCTCAATCATGTATGTCATGCCTGCCAAAAATCACAGTGATCCAACGGTTGGTTTCTGAGAAAACTGACTGTAAAAAACTGTGAAACGTGAAATTATAAAAAAAAAAATTAAAACAAAAATGATTTTTTTGAAGCCGCTATTGCGGCTTCTCAATAAGTTGAAATCTTAAAGCCGCTGTTGCGGCTACACTCACTCTTGTAAAATGGTTTGAAACAACCCTATTCCTGTCAAAAAGTTTTTTTCAAACCATACATTTGCAAAAAACTCATGTTTAGCTACCCCTACTAACAATAAACAAATAACATCCTTAACCCCAGCTATGTCTATTATTTGGATTACAAAAAAGAAAAAAAGAAAAAAAAAAAAAGAAAAAGAAATTAAAGATATTAATGTATTATTGTTTTTCTATCAATCGGTTGACAAGTATAGACATAATAAACGATTGATTCACGAAACCTTAACGCTTTTAGTCATAAGACGTACTTGCTGCTGATCAAGAGTACTCATATGAATAGTGCTTCGCCCATTGGAAACTTGCCAATCTGAACTTCCTAAAAGACTTTCGAGAATTTGAAATGATAATGGGTCCTTGTGACGAATATGATCATCTTCATCGTTCCTTATGGTCTTGATGCTGTGTGTCGCATTTTGCGTTACTTAAAGGATGCACGTAGACGAGGTTTATTGTATAAACCTTCTGCTTCCTTGTCTGTGAGTGGGTTTAGTGATGCCAATTGGGGTGGCTCTCGCTCTGATAGGCAGTCTACTTATGTTTATCATACCTTTGCTAATAGTAATTTGGTTGTTTGGCGTAGTAAAAGGCAAAATGTTGTTGCTCGGTCTAGTGCTGAAGTTGAGTATCGAGCTATGGCTTATATTGCTTCTAAAATGTTATGGGTTTGATCTATTCTCCAAGACTTCAGTTTTGCTGTTCTAGTCCTATGGAAATGTTTTATGATAACCAAGCAACCATCTTCTTAGCCAATAATCCTATTTTTCACGAGTGGACCAAGCATATTGAGGTTCACTGTCACTTTTTTCGGAATCTTACTTCGGAAAGAGCTTGTCACTCTTTTTGTTCGCTCAGCGAATCAACTTGGTAATATTTTTACTAAACCATCACCTCGTGTTCTTTTTCATCAGTTATGTTGCAAGTTGGGCATTTTTTATTTGTATGCTCCAGCTTGAGGAGGAATGTTAGGGTTAGAATTAGTATTAATAAGGGTATTTTTGTAATCTCTCACTTATAATATAATATGATTTGTAGGGCTGCTGTACAAGGCAACACAGCCTAATTTTGCTGCTACAGTTACCTCTCTTCTTCTCTCTTCAAACCCTAATCACACAAAACCCCAATCTCACACCCTAACTATTAGTTAATGTCATGCACTGCCAAGGAAACAAAGTTTTAAGATACATGCATACCTGAATACACCAATTGCACACTCGGAGAGATTTGGCATCTCAAAAATTTGCAAGAAGTTTGAGCCATCAAACATTCCATCAAAATCAAGTCAAGCTTCATGCTGTTGTGATGCATTCTTTATGCGATACCCCAATCTTGGGCATGCAGTATGACAAAATCAATTTCAAACACTTGGAGCTCTGATCTTCATTACGGACCAAGAAAAATGATCAAAAATCTTATCCATGATGTCCAACATATGAAAATGGGATTTGCAGCAACACCAATGTACAGATCATAAGTCTGATTACAATCATACGACGCCATTTCTTTAAGGACTAGTGTTGGAAGTGAGCCTTAGGATAGTATTTTTAGGCAATTTTATCAGCCAAATTTGAGTAAATGAAAAATTGCACCAATTACGCAGATGAAAGATATCGGACAACTTTAGATGACAAATGTCAATTTCAAAGTAACTAATGATTCCATTTGAAGATACATGGGTGTATCTTGTAGCATGGATCATGCGCTTAGCTTATAGTTGACCAAATGAGTATTGTCCATGATAGAAGGTGATGCCCAATTCATTTCAACCAAAGTTTAAGATATTAGCATTGCAATTTTTTTGTTGACGCAAATAAAATTCAAGAATTCCCTTGATCAGCCACGTCACAGTGAAACATTTGACGATATCACCCTGGTGAAGGCAGATGAAATGGTCAACAGATGGAACCGGTTCTTTTCCTATTGATTTCACCCACGACAACCCAAAACTTATTCTGGTGGTGCATTTACATACATCTTGCCACCAAGATAAGAAACCGGTCTTGACTGCATCTTCCAACAGCAATTTATCCAGTATATCTAGAAGAAATTCATCAGGTAATCTACTAGTCAAGTTTTGTACCCATCTAAGATTTTCACCAGTTTCAGCCAAGATTGGAAAATGACCGATATTAAGAAACTGCAAATAAAACAAGATAGAAGGCAAAAGAATACGAACCAAAGTTATGAGAAGCATGTTGGATAATATTAACGTCACGAATGGAATAGGACAACCGGAGTAAGAATAAATGTCAATAAAAGATATATGAAACTTGCTGAGATTGATCATATATGAACATGTTAGAATGGTCCTTTCTTACCCCATACAGAAGACATGCCCATTGTTATGCAATGTCTTACTCCACTGCTGCGATTGTATGACAAGATCCTGAAATTAATATTTATGTTTGTCCGGTTGTCCCATAAGTAGTCCGGGCAAATTATATGGATATTCTCTAATGAAAACGAGTTAAATTACACAACTTATGGAATCTCCTTTCGACCAAAGACACCAACCCTCACATCATATCTATAAACAACTTTGTGAGCACATGCACTCAAAGACAAACATATGATGCTTACACAACGCACCCACCCTTACATCATACCTATAAAATTTTCCTCCAAATACCGTTGCATTTACGGAGCTATGGATTAGAGAGTATCACTAAGATCGAGAATGAACGTTATAAATGGAGGCAGAGCGGATAAAAGTATTGGTTTTTTTTTTTTTTTTTGCCTAAACATATGTGCTTGGCTCAAGTTAATGATCATGGCTAACACACACACACACACACACATATATATATATATTTTGGAGTGGTGGGGGGAGGGGAGCTGAAATTCCAAAGTAAGAATGCCATAACTGTCACAGATGCAATAAGAAACACTACTACAAAAAATGTATTAGAAGACAGACATTTGAAGACAGTTTTGATAACCGTTGTCTAATAGTAGAAATGAAGACAGGTTTTTTAACTGTCCTTTAAGGTCAACTTTTGAAGACATTCTTTAAGACGGTCAAGGAAAACCGTGGTGATATTAAACTAATACGGCACCGTTTCATATATTTTTTCCTTCTTTTAACTTTATTTTTCCCAGCTAGCGCGAAAAGAAGGCGCCATTTTTTCCCCAATGCCCGATTATGACATTCCCCCTCTCTCTCTCTCTCTCTCTCTGTCTCTCTCTCTTAGCATCATTTTCTGGTTCAAACCCTAACTCACTCTCGGCATCACAGTTGGTCCAAACCCTAAGTCTCTCTCAGCATCACAACTGTTTCAAACCCTCACCTAGCTATCTTTCTCTATCTACACCTCTAGCGCGACATTGAGCTGATAATCCAAACCCTAACTCGCCTTCATTCGATCTCAACCCTCATCGATGAGGCTTGTTTAAGTGGCATCCATCATCATTCTCGTTTGAAGAAACTTCCATGGCCACCAATTGATTTACATGTGGTTCTCCAAAAGTGCCATCATCATCCTCTTGCGAAGGAAGTGCTTCATTGCCGGAATAGTAGAGGCCATGGTCACCAGCCATTTGACACTCGTCTGAGCGGCATCCCTATCTCCCAGACATTTGTTGTAAGAAACGCTAGGTCAGTAGATTTCTAAATAAATTTTAACTCTGTTTAATAGATTTGTGCATTTGTACATTGGTGTCTGTTAGATTTGGTTGAAAGCTGTAGCTACTCCCCCCAATTCCCGGGTTGCCATGGTATAAAGGATCATAGTGTTTTTATTTTCTAGTTGAGGTTTAATTTTTTTCTGTTTTGGCATGGTTTCTGCAAGATTTGGGTTGCTCTGTTTTGGTGAATCTTGAGTTTCAGTTGTTATGGAGGCTATTTTGCTTTTTTTTTTTTTCCTTATGAGGTTTAGTTGCCTGGTCGGATTGGGTATCCGTCTGGTTTGTGATCTTCCGTGACTTTAAGTCCTCTGTGTGTGTGTGTGTGTGTGTGTATAAAACAACTGTTCTTTTTTTTTTTTTGGATCTGAATTCAATTTCTTATGAGTTGGATGTGAAAAACAGGAGTTGGGTGAGAATTTTTTTTTTCTCTCTAGTTTTTGGAATAAATTTGCCAATACCTCATTGTTCCTTTTCAGGCACACTAGAAAAAGAGTACGTGCCTTTGACAAAGATCAGGAGATGATGATTAAAGCTTTATTTGAGCAGTGTGTGCTTAACTAACTCATATGCTTAGTATAGATGTGGATTTGACATCCTGTGAAGGTTTAAGCAATATTTTTAAAAATATGTAGATGCTGAAAGTTTGTCATTTCTTAAGCTAATATTTTTAGTTGTGTTCTGGGATTTGTCTGCTTTGTGCAGGTTTAAAGACCACATGAGGTGCTGTTACATGATTGCAAATGCTTTGGATTCTGATGGCACATTCACGGCAGCCCAAGTTTCCCGTAAGCTCAAGCAGCTTGGGTTACATGTGCGTAGACAGAAGAGTTCTAAAGCCAACATGCATTTGAGAGATGAGGAATTTAATGACTATTCTATAGATGTTGCACAGAACTCTGATGATGAAACTTTACTATCACTAAGGCATAGGTAACTATATTGTCATGTTGCCGATTATGTATGTTTCTGTGTAATCTTTAAGTTCGTAACTGATTTGTGCAACATATATTTTGCAATAATTCTTAATAGTTGAAGTACTGCCAGCTTGTATGAATTGTAAAGTAATTTTGGAAAGCAATTGGTATATGGGTGCAGAACCTGGTATTTGGTGACAGACTCGTAAGACCGCCCAAGAATATATGGTCTTCCTGACTTGTTCTCAACTCAAATCAACTCAGCCTTGTCCCAACTATTGTGGGTTGGCTTTGCAAATTCTTTTTTCATTGTTTTCACTCTACATAGATCTATGTTTTATGCTATATAGGCTACTATATCTTTTCTCATTACATACATGATTATTGGCATTCTTTTTGTTCTTGCAGTGCATTAAACATAAACCATCACTTGTAGCTGGTGTTCATTTTTCTTTTTCAACATCATAGTGTCATCTTAAATCACTTTCTATCATTTTGACCTATTGCTGCTGCCTTTAAGTTATCACAGATTACTTGATTTTTAATTCTATCTACATACTCAGCCATGTGCACACACACAGACACATATATGTATATTGAAAAAAAGTTGATGAAAAAATAAATGATGAACATCATAGTTTAGCCTAAATTTTACCACCTTTTTGGTCCATCCATCTTGATTTTATAATTTTTCCATAAGCATTTTGTTAACATGTTCTTGCTCGATCGCCTAACTTCTGTACCATATGGCATGGGTGGTATTAATGTTATAGCTGCCTTATTGGGCAACAGTTTAAAACTACCTCTCCACTTTGTGTCAGGATTCTAGCCGATTGTTTTTATAAAATTGAAAGATGCACACATCAAAATTTATTTAAGGATTTCTCAGTGGGTGGACCCAAATGATAGAAAAGACCTGTCTAGCTTGCCTAAATTTTTGGATGAGGCTTTCTTGAGTTGATTTGTACTGCAGATTCTGTTAATATTGATTAATGTTCCAATTTTAGTCAAATATGAAACTTTTACTTGAACTTTATTTTAAAACTTTTAGGAACAAGGATAAGCGAAATAACAGATTATCTAGTGAAGAGGCTCTAAAACAGAGAATTGATGGAAAATTATCAGAAGATAGACAAACAGAAAAATAAACTGATAGAGAACATTAGTGTTGCATGGTCCTTTTACGGATCTTATTCTACTCATGTCTGGTTAGTACATGTGGAGAGATAGATGACCAGACAAAGAAACTGATAAACTTATAGGGGAAAAAACAAATGTAGGTAGTAAAGGTAGAAGCCAAAACCTCTCAGAAACCAGAGCTCTGATGCCATGTCGGTAGATTAGAAAATGAGAGAAAGAGAGAGAATGATGAGAGTTGATAGAGAACATTAGTGATGCATTTCTTATTGTTTGGCAACTAGGAAAATGCTATAAAGTGATGGAAAATTGTATTTTTGTTGATAACTTTCAGAAAATACAAAGAATAGAGAGAGTTTCTCTTTCTAGAAGTAGAAATCAGATCTGAAAACTGGTTCAAATTTCCAACTCTCTCTATTTATAGGGAATCTTCTAGTTGTAACTAACTAAGAGAGAATACTAAGGTGACTAGGCTGTCACCAAGCATTAATACTAAACAACAATTACAAAGAACTAACAAAACATAAGCTTTGAACTAAACAGTAGCTCATGGCAGCAACATTTGCATCATTAATCAGTCACGGCAGCAGCATTAATCAGCAACAGTATGTATAATCTGACAGTGGCTTAAGACAGTAATATCAGGTCAGCAACTGAGCAACTAAGTAGTAAAGACTATCAAAATAGAGCATAAGGTCAGTCTAGTTTCATTTCCCAAGCTAGAAGTCTATGATTGGTGGACTAAAATCTAGATGGGTGACATTTGGCTTTACCCTAGTTTTTTATCATGTTATTTTATCTTATGCTAAATTTCTTTTATCATACATTTTTTGAAAAACTAATGTGCTAAATTTGTTTCTTATCAGCCATAGACAAAGGATGGAGTCAATAGCTTTGGTGGGCTTGGAGCAACTTTAATCGATTCTCTTGATACATTATATATAATGGGTCTAGATGAGCAGTTCCAAAGAGCTAGAGAGTGAGCTCTAGCTTTCTATTTTGTCCCAATGATTTCAAATACATGGGCCTTGTTTCTTTTAAGCACCAATGGCATCATTCTCCATTTTTACTGCAGAACCAGCAACACAATGAATTGCCTAGTTTTCCCAGTTATTTCATATGAGGGTTCCATAAAATCAAAGTGGACATTGCTATGGTCTCTTCTCGGAATAAATTTCCTGTTGATAATATATATTCATCTACCAGACCTATATATATATATTCATCTAATCTTTTTAAGCGAAGTAGCAATTTGATCTGTTTCCAATGAAATTCCCTAACAATACTAAAAGAAAAAAAGAAATTCCTAAACTATTCCCGCACTTTAAGTTTGATTGCCGGTAATAGGGTCTAATATTGTGAATAAAATGTTAGAAATTTCCTTTTCTAACTACAACTCCCCTCCCTATATCTCCCCTGCTCTTTTTTTCTGCCACTTATGGAAGACAGGAAGTAAACACCTTGCAGTCTCTCTTATAGGTACCCTCATAAGAGGGAGTTTCATATTTATTAAAAAGAATGATATCCAACTCTATGTTTTATGGCTTTCCCTTGTTTAGTTATAATAATGACTGAGTCTGTCTCAGGATATTTCTTTTCAATCCTTGCAATTCAGATGAAGACCATTTCTAGGAGTCATCCATTCTAGCTGATTTGAACTTTTTTTTTTTTAATGAAGTAAAACTGTAGTAAAGAAAAATGGAAAAAGCCACAGTGCAAAGGTCTTGTGATTTACTACCCAACTTCTCTCACTATCCTTCCTCCATGGTTATTTTTACAAATTTTTTCTGATGCTTCTCTACCTTTGAATGCCCTCTATCAGGTTGTTTCTAGTTTGTTTAGTGAGACGTTCTTTAATATCCCCATGAACCCCTAGATTTATTCCTTGTGTTTGGACTCCATTAACAACTTCCTTTTGGGTAAGATCAATCTCTCAGGGGACAAAGTTTTCCTAGAAAAGGCAAGAGATATTGCAGATAGATTGCTGCCAGCATGGAATACGGCTTCTGGGATCCCTTATAACATTATTAACTTGGCACATGGAAATGCACATAACCCTGGATGGACTGGGGTAAGTAGTCAATTTTCATATATGTATTGTCTTAGTATTTCTAAAACCAAATAAATTGGGACAATGCCTTGTTGGGTTGAGTTTACTGTTCAGTCCTTTGCTAAGATGCTATGACAGCTTTGGCTGTTTCATTAATTTCATTTATCTTTTTATGCACTTGTGTCTAAAGTGGGGCCTTTTTTGAATATGTCTTCGGAATTGGAATGAAGCATGGCAATAGTGTAACCAATTGATGTTAGCTTGTGGGAATGAGATGTGGCTTTACCACTTTAGTCTGATGTATGCTACATTCACTTATTCTTTTGAGCATTGTTAAATGCTTGTAATCACTGTTTCTCATTTTCTCATCAAAGATTATCTTATGGCATGGACTTTATTCTTGGTCTTGATTTGAAGATTTCTTCTCGATGATGACCTAGAATTGACGTGTTGCTGTTTAGATTTTGAGACTTTGGCATGTATTATGATGTGCTTTGGCTTTCATGAACTCATTGATGAAGTTCGTTTAGAACTCATAAACTTTGTCCGTGATAACATGTGAAGTGGTTGGGACTTTTTGGAAGGTATAAAAAAGGTAAGTTTGTTTTTTGGATAACATCGAAAGGGGTATAAGTGTTTTTGAATATGAACCCTCCAATTTTGGTGGCATTTTTTGTTATTCATTGGGGCCTTTGGAAATATGCCACGAATTGGCTTCTTGAGGAGTGCTGGAGAAAGAAGCAAAGTAATTGCCTTGGCCGACCGCAATGGTGCACCAAATCCCCACTTCGGTAAATCACCTAACTAAATCTATTAGGGTTATCATTTGATTAATAAATTTCATTCAAAAGTTATATTGATATAATTATATTTGACATTGTAATTGTGTTTGTGCTAGTGAAACCCCTGTTTTGTAGTGTTGGAAACACCTGGATTAAAGCTATAGCGCAACATTGCTGGGTAGACATATTCATATTTAGTTATAAATCCTCTATATACACTTTATATATAATATGGAGTAGGATCACCTTACACATAAAATTGACTCTTATACATACTCAAACTATAGACCGTTGGATTAGGTTGGATTAGGTTGAATCTGATGGCTATTTGTGCCTTGACTTTAATACCTAAAAAGAAGAATTTTCACTCTCTCTCCTGCCCATCCCTTACACTTTACCCTTCTCTTTCTTCCCTCTCATCACTAAACCATCCATCTCCCCCCCTGCTGCTGCTGCTCACCGAAAACGTGTAAAATGTCAAACTTGCTCGATAGATTAAGATCATCCTTCATATATATCCTAGGTGACCTGTGAAGTAAGCCTATAGATTTGTAATCCATTCGAGCTTGCATATGTCTCATGTGGAATAAAATAATGCAACATTGATTTAAACTTCTCTGTTTCTGCTGAACAACTATAGTGAGGCTTCTACAGCTAGTATGGATTCATTTCCTTAACAGAGAGACTACGAAAGTTGACAAGATCAACTTGTTCCCTTTATGCCAGTGTTTGATAATTGCTCATAGTTTATTGTTTTGTTGGATTCTTCAGGTGTATCGAAGTTTTGGTAAATAGTGGATGGCAAATTGATGCTGTTAACCTGGCTTTTGCATTTGAGCTTACAGAGTAGTTCGCACCTGTTCCTTTACTGAAATCCTACTTGAAGGAAGCAAGAAAAGCTTCTTCACCAGTCAAACCTGGAAATGCATCTCCCACTGCACAGGTGTGCTCCTCACTCCCCACTATGTCAAAATGAGATTTTATTTCTTAATAATTTGATTTCTAAGTTTCTAAATACTCCCAATTTGTGAGCTATATTATTGTTTTGGATTTCTGTTGCTAGGACCCATTAAATTGGGGTTTACTGATATATATCACATTATATGTGCTAGCGAGAATGTATGGACTTTTGAGCAATATGTGTGAAGACATAATGACACACATGAGAACACATATGTAGCTGTGAAGTGTTATCAGAACCTGACTTGACTTACTGGTTGGATGAGCTAGTTGGTCACTTGGCCAGTTTTGTAAAATGTGTAAATGTCTTAGGTAAAGAATGGGACTCATGTGGAAGATGCTTGAATTGTGAATTGTTGGCGTTCTTACCCTCATCAAATGAGCAGAAAAATCAGGGATGGAGTTAATATTATAAAAACAGAAATATGTGTCTAAATTACCTTTGATGATATTTTGAACATCCTCTATAATGAATAAAGTATCAGTAAATATGTGTTAGAGGAAAAAGATGGAACCATTTTTGTAGCTTCTGGATTTGATAGTCGTCAAGAAGGTAATGCCTGACTTGTATATATCTCATTATTTGATTTGGGCAAAGTGTCATCTAAAGCTATGGTCTATAGTCAAGCTTTTTATTATTTTTTGGGTGTAGCTGAAGGGTGTCTTCATTTCATTTTTCTAGTTCTATTTCTACCTGTTACTAAACCATATCATAGTTCTCAGTGCCACAAAATTACACAATGAAATGACATAACTGTTTATTCTATATACCCCTATTAGACTCACTCCTTTTCCCTTTCTATCTCAAGTGTGGTGATATTTCAGATTTGATCAACCAGTCATATGGTTTACCTGTTGAACAGCTTGGACTTTTTTTCTGTTGAAAGGGCAATGATTTACTATGTTGATACACATGATTCTGGTAGTTGTTTTTTTGGTGGTTGTTTAACCAGTAGCAGAGGATAGAGAACACCAGTTCTTAACAAAAGTAGTTGAAGAAGCATATAAAGGGGTAGAATGTGATGATGGGGACTCATTTGGTACAATTGTCACTCACAACAATGAAGTTGTGAGCTGTCACAACTTGGTTTTGAGAAACATGGACCCAACTGCCCATGCAGACTTTACAGCAATTAGAGAGGCTAGACAAAGATGTTACACATATAGCCACTCGTAGGACATCACTTTACAGTAAAGTTTGGTGGTACCAATTGTTTAAAGTTATTTCTGTATGAATGTTAACTATTTTACAGATTGTGTTCCACTTTGCTAGTTGATAGATGATATGGTAAAATGAGATAGGTTGGACTAGTTGGTTGTGCGGGTTTGGAAGTACTGTTTCAAAATTGAGCTTGGGTCTTGTCATGTATAAATAACATTGTTGAAAATTGATCAGGTTGTGTTCCCTATGTAATGAAAAGACCATAAAAGGATACACCACTGCCTGCACAATCCTGCACAATTACATATTTTATTGTGTTTCTTGTAAGGGTAGTTATGGATTGCAGTAAGGGTAATTTATGAAGAGAAGCATAGTTCTGACTCTTGCCATTGCCTGCACAATTCCATATTTAATCAATTTTCTCATAAGGGTAGTTTATGGATGGCAGCAAGGATAATTAATGAAGGGAAGCAGAACCATATTATAGATCTTGACAAGTTCTGCTATATATATGAGAACTTACAGTGATGGTGTAATTCATTCCCTCAAAACTTTGGCATTCCCCTATAGTCAGGAAACCATGGATTCTACCTGAAGATGAACTTCGTAGGATATAAAGTACATTAATTTTAATTCTTGCAAGTATGATTTATGTGTGCATGTGTGATCTCAATAATTTATTGAAACTTACTTTCTTACCAAAAAAACGAATTAACCTTAAATGCATTTTCATTTAGAGTCTATTAAAAATGTGTCACGCATCATTTTCATTTAGAGTCTAATTCTTCTCACCATGAAAAACAATAACCCGTGATCTAAGCCTAATCTTACCCTATTCACATACAATCTCTCATGAACTGGGCTAGCCCCAGTGGCTTCTTTTGGGTATTTTACTTACTAGAGATCTTTCTTTTTTGAATTGCAGATATTATTTCCACTGGGTAAGCTCTCATAGATGATATATGGAGGTTTGGCATCAATCATATTCTGTGGGTACCTTGTATATGAATCAGACAACCTCATCAAGCGCGCTACTCTCAGTTGCACAAGTTCCAGTTGGAATGGGTACTATAGCTCCTTTTGCAGTACAACTGGACATGTTTTGTAACTGAACATTATGGAGGTTCTTTTGGTTTGTTGCGCGTTATTCATTGAATAGATGTAATTGGAAGGGGGATATTTCAATTTTTAAACACTAGCTATATAGCTTGTATGTGACTTTGGATATGTGGGGTTTAGTGTTATGTAAATTGAAAAATCTTTTATTTTATTAGCTTCCTTTATGTTAATTCGTTATATTTGGCGTGCATGTAATGGCATTACCAGGAAATAGGTTGCCCAAATAAGCATATTAGTGTGGGTTAATAAAAAATTACATAGATCCATATCAATTTAAAACAAATAAAAAAAATATTAAAACAATATTCGGACCTTTTAAGGACAGTTTAAAATTGTCTTCAAATGTGAGTTTTGAAGACTGTTTTTAACCGTCTTTAAATTAGACTTTTGAAGACAGTTTAAAATTGTCTTTACAAGTTAAATTTTAAAGACAGTTGAAAACTGTCCTTAAAAGTTACGTTTTGAGGACAGTTAAAAACTGTCCTTAAAAGTTAGGTTTTGAGGACAGTTGAAAACTGTCCTTAAAAGTGCCCACACCAACGAAAACACGGCCTGTTAGGACAGTCGCTCAACTGTCCTCTAATACCTATGAGGACGGTTTTAAACTGTCCTCAAAGACATTTTTTGTAGTAGTGAAATTTCAAGGTTTACCATTTTAATAACTTTTTTGTAGCATTTTTAATTAAAAAAAAATTTTAGTTATTTATTTTTCTTAGTATTTTGGAAAAACGCTATAAAGAAATGGCCATAAAGTACATTTTCTGTAGTGATTGGTCATACACATGAACCGAAACCGCTTATAGTTTGATGAACAAGTTTGAAAACGTATCAATTAGTTGTTTAGACTTCATACAATAATAAAAAATATATATCTATCCAATCAACACTCAAGAATGAAATAATAGTTCCATTTCATTTAGACTAAAAGAAACAAATAGATTCATATAAAATTGATCAATATATTTATCCATCTAACAACTCCAAGAAAAGCATAACTTTGTGTGAATGGAAGGAAAAGGAAAATTTATTTAGTGTCAACAAGAAGTAGAAATTCAATATATTACTTATTATCCATCCCATTCTTTACCATTCAACAAAATTAACTTGTTAGCTAGCTTGCAGCAAAAGTTCTATCAAAAATACAAACTTGATACTCTATGCAATATGATTTTCTTTCAAAATCACCAATGTAACTTGTAGGCCAAGAAATTTTACATTCTAAGATGACTATTTAATTGTCTAAAACAACATTGAACACGACAAACCACATGTTTAATTATTCAAAAATCAATCAATTAAAAATGACAAAGGAACCAGGTAACAGTAGGAGCCTGAAAACCAAATGATAAAGGTTTTGTGAATTCCACAGTGGTCTGTTATCCATTTCTGCTACAAGCTGACAAAATTTTAATAAATTTCTTTTCAACTTGGGATAACATCCATTTGAGGTTTGTTCTTAACCAAAAAATCTGGGATCTTATATTAGTAACAGAAAATGCAGCATATTTCATCTATTAGCTATTACCTGTGGATATTGCAAAGGTTGAAGCATTGGCTCAGGTAAGTGTACCGGAAAGAAAGGATGCTCATCAACACTCTTGTATCTCCCCACCTAATTTGACAAAAATAAATAAATTAAAAGCCAGTCAGTGAACTTGTGACAGCACAGTTCTTGTAGTTTTTCTGTATAACCATTTCTTCTCTATTAAAAATTTAATAACCTGTGCATAGAGCTTTTCAGTTTCTCTGACCATGAATTCGACCAAAGGAGCCACAAAACCCATCCATAGAGAATGCATTATGGTCATATGTGTCCTCATTATAACAGTACTGAACCCTGCCCAAGAGGCTAAATATTATGCTATCCTCTTGTTGGATTAGAGAGTGTTGTATACTGTCTAGAGTCAAGCTCTCATTCTCATCTACCCTTTTCTTCTTTGAATATCTATATGAATTCTAATGTCAGAAGTTGGTCCTCCAACACTCAAAAGTTAAAGCTACTGATGTAAAGAAATTCACAAGGAAAGAAGACCCATATTGACAACAATAACTAAACAACATAGTGTGCCTAACAAATCATTATACATAAGAAGATCAATGTTAATTGTTGTTTTATCTTCTCAAACTCTTTTTTTGTATATTACAGTCTATGCGATATCATAATTGTCTTATAATAAAAAATATATATATAATATAAAAAAATCGATTTAGGGATTCAGGGTTTTTGCCTTGAATTTGATCAATTGTGTCTTATTTCAGTAAGTGTACATTCTTAGGAAAACCTACAAACAGGAATTCCTTTCATTACAATTGGTGGAATTTATGGAACCACACCTATTTGTGTACTTATAAAGACATATTAATCAATGAAATTTTTTTCTAATATCGAGACTTTAATTACAGCATAAATATAGACATGATAATTATGATATTGCAGAGTCGGAGATTAAAAAAATGCTTCGAAAAGGAGAAACCAAGTTTGCATTGAGATTCTTATAGGTCCAATTTCTCAAGCTCAAAATTAAAAATATGATGTTTTAATCTTATCTCAATGCGCTTTACTGTTGTCGAGAATTAAATGGAGGGTGAATAATAGTTTTTTTACAAAGTGGCTTTGTAACACAACATACTTACAAACTTGGGATTAATGCACTTAATTTTTTTTTCTTTTTATAAGCAACAACTTTAAAAATAAAAACAATAATGGAAGAGGATTAATGCACTTAAATGAGTACGCCCTCCCTAATTTTCCACAATATATAAACCATGTTCCTATCAATTCTTAACTACTGTTGTAACATCATATTCATCTAGAGCTGCCAATGACAGTTTTTTGCTCAAAAAGTCATTCGGAATTCCAATTAGGCTAGTATCAAAAACTTGTTTACTTCTTTCAAAGCCTCCAAGTGTTTAATTACATTAACATACATATTTTATAAATTATTACTTGCATAACAATTAAAAGTGATAAATTCAAGACATTGTTTCAATAACCTTCCATCACATTCATGTGCTAGTGTTAAATGAAAATGAACTAAATAATAGACATCATTCATTTAGTAAGGGCTTCTGATTATCTATGGACAAAATTATTATTATTACATTCTCTCTCTCTCTCTCTCTCTCTCTCTCTCTCTCTCTCCACCTTGTTAGCTCCTAACAATATGACAGGAGACCTACACTCAAAATGCAAATCCTATAGTGGCAATTAAGGAAACAACTAGTTTGTACTACATTTAATTCAATTAGCAACAAAGATATCAAGTGTCAAATAAATTGAGTAAATTAGATTTGAGCCATGGTTTAAAGTCGCAGTCGCAATCGTGGACATTGTCGCGTCTCGGTCACAGAAGTCTTGTCGCGTAGAGGGGGAGACACAACTTTAGGCATAAAATAATGTTTAAAAAAATTTCTTTAAACCATAGAAAAATCAGAAAAAATAAGACAATCAAACTGAAACCATCAAAAAAGTAAAATAAATAGTTTAGAGTGCATGATATGATCAAAAACATAAAATAAAATAAAATAAAGAAAGAAGTTGGCGCACTACCATAAGGTCCAATTTTATACCTTGAGGTCCCTAAGATTTTCTAATTCCTTTGCCTATTTGTTATGTTAGAAATTTTTTGGATCTAGTGGTATAAAATGTTCAGTATAAAATGTTTATGTTAGGAACTTATGGGTATATATAACCAAAAAAATATATTTTTTAAAAAATAAAAATAAATAAAATATTAAAATGAAAAAAATACATAAAAATAAATCTTATACCATGAGGTCCCTAATATTTTCAAATTCCTTTGCCTATTAGTTTTAGAAACTTTTTGAGTCTAGTGGTATAAAATACTTATGTTAGGGACTTCCAGGTATATAATCCCAAAAAATATTTAAGAAATACAAAAACATAATATTAAAATTTAAAAAAATTACATTAAAATAATTTTAAATTAACTTAAAATAAAAAGATTCCAAAATATGTTATTATATATTTCATATAAAACAATATAAAAGGAATAAATCTCATTTCCCAAAAAAAAAAAATCAAGCTCAAACCAAATAAAAATCAAAGTTGATTTTTATAAAAGGTATCAACTTGTTTATGGCTGATTGGTTGACCGTGAGAGGCGGTGAACTTGCCGCAGCACTCGAACAACAAACTCGAGCACCGTCGACCAATAAAAAGCTAGAGCATTGCCGATAAAAGCACCGAAAAGAAGAAGCAACATCAGCAATTGCAAAAGTAGAAGAAGACGCCGGTCACTTATCGGCCTATTCCAGTCTCGAGGCGAAAATAAGAGGAAATAGTAGTAGCGATTCCTTGTGCCTATGAAAAGCTGTAGCAACAATAGTGATTCAAAACAGGTAAGTCTGCATTTTGCCATCATCTCGGCCGAGATGAACAATTTCCTTCTTTCTCACCGAGTTCCTTGTCTCATTCCTAGTTCTCGCCCAGGTTCTGCTAATACCGAGATGACTCGGCCAAGTCAACTAAGTATCGTCCGAGACTTTGAACCATGATTTGAGCCTAGGATTTCTGCATTAGGTCTATCAGTTGTTTCATAAATTGAGAAATTTTTTTCATTTTCTTTTTTGTAAATTTTTTTTTTAGACTCAATAAAGTTACAGGGTAAAAAACTATGTACTTGATGAAATACTAGAGCAAAGAACAAAGAAATGAAGTCAAAGTATCCAATCCAAGACAAAACCCTAGAATCCACAAGTGGTCATTGAATTCACAAGGAGTTCTTGAATCGACAAGGGGAATCAAAGATAAAGTTCTTTAAAATTTTATTAGTCAAAGTCTGGATTCAAATCCCTTTTTTACACTTTAAGGCCTGTTCATACATGGAATTTGATAATCTGTCCCATGCCACGTGGATACCACTGGTTGGCGACCTTACCTCTCAAAGTGGACTTCACAGTCAACCCCATGGTGTGCGACCTCGTGGTACATAAAAGGGGGGTGATCATATCAATATGCAACCTGGCCTTGGAGGTCTCATGACTTGTCGCATGAGACCTCGTGGAAGCGGAAAATTGTCTTTTGAGCAGGCTTTGTTGAGGTCGATGAAGTCGATGCATACCCTCCATTTGCCTGTCTTTTTCTCGACGACTACACAGTTGGAAAGCCAATCGGGGTAAAAAACTTCCCGAATAAAACCAGCTTTGAGAAGCTTCTATACTTCCTCTTGGATTGCTTTGGCCTTTTCTTCTGAAGTGACTCACTTCTTTTGCCGAACAGGTTTATAGGTCGGGTCCACAAAGAGTTTATGAACTGCAACATCGGGATCAATCCCAGGCATGTCCTCGTGCCCCCACACAAATATGTCCCAGTTCTTTCTAAGGAAGGCTATCAGATCGGTCTTCATTTGAGTTGAGAACTCGGATCCGATTTTTGCGGTTTTGTTGGGATCAGTGGGGAAGACTTGAAATTCAATAAGTCCTTCCAATGGGATCGTCCTGGAACTATTTTCGTCTCAAAGGTCATCCATTCCAGACTCTCCCTGCTTTGATTGCTATAAATGTTTGTCCGATTTATGGTCGGCAAGGTCGGTGATATTTGAAAGCTTTGAGTCTGGTAGAATCCCTCTGTTTGGCCGTTCCTCCCTGCTATCCAGTGAGATGTTGAAACACGATCGAGCTAAAGCTTGATCTCCTCTGACCGTACCAGTCCCATGGGAGGTCGGGAATTTGACACAGAGATGCAGGGTTGAGGCAGCCGCACCAAAATCGTTCAAGGTTGGTCGGCCGATGATTGCGTTGTACGCCGACGGACAATCGACGACCATGAATGTTGCGTCCCGAGTTGCTTGGGTGGGCTGGTCGCCTACAGTGATTGGCAAGTTTGCCCATCCCAGTGGTTGCAGGGTCGATCCGTTGAACCCGACCAAGGGTGTGTTGATTGGTAAGAGGTCAGCGACCTTTCTTCCCATTCTTTCGTATGCGGTGATGAACAGAATGTCAGCCGAGCTTCCTGTGTCGACCAGGATTTTGCTTACCTCATAGTTCGCTATGATCGCCTTAATGACCAGTGGGTCATCATGTGGCAAGTGAACTCCCTTCAAATCCTCCTCAGAGAAGGTTAAGAGGCCGTATCTGTTTGACCTTTGATGAGAGAGGTTGTACACCTGATCCGAAACTGAGGAATTTGCCGATCTTGCATACTCTTTTCTTGCCGATCTACTTTCACCGGCATAGGTAAATCCCCCATGAATAGTGTCTATCACACCCGCAAGCCTCTGTCTCTGGTCTGGTTGCCTAGCCCTCTGATCAGGATCTTGTTGCTGAATGTTTTCAGCCTTTGATTGATCTATGAACTCCTTCAGGAACCCCCTCTTGATGAGGCTTTCGATTTCGTTCTTGAGGTCGAAGCACTCTTCGGTAAGATGGTCGTGATCCTTGTGAAAGGCGCACCACTTATTCTTGTCTCTCTTCTTTGGATCGGACCTCAAACGTTGCGGCCACTTCACGTACGGTTGAGTTCCGACCTGACTCAGGACCGAGTTGATTGGTAACCGCAACGGAGTGAAGGATGTAAACCTCCTTGGTGGGGAACGTTGTTGGTCGGTTGTCTCAACCTTTTGTTTTTTGTCTCGAATTTTCTTCTCCTCTGAATCCCTATCCTTCCTTTTTGGCGCCAAGTCACGGCTCTTTTTCTCGGAATCAAAAATATCGTCAACCCTGACGTATTTCCTCGCTTTTTCTAGGAGCTCGGTCACCGTTTTTGGCTCTTTTTTTGCGAATGAGATCCTCAGGCTCTGGGCCCTGAGATCTTTTATCATGGCGGCGATCGCCATTCCCTCGTTTATGTCATCTACCTCGAGAAGGGCCGAACTAAACCGTCGTATATATGATTTCAGGTTCTCCTCCCTTTCTTGCTCGAGATTCAGGAGATGGGTTGTGGGACGCTTAGGTCGATTGCTGCTTACGAAATGAGCCTTGAATGCCGAGCTTAGACTCTGGAAAGTACTGATCGAATTCGGAGCCAGTCTTTGGAACCAGGTTCGGGCTGGTCCCTTTGAAGTCATCGGGAAGGCTCGACACATGATTGGGTTTGCGATACCTCTGAGGTACATGTGGTCTTTGTAGGTCAGGACGTGTTCTCTTGCGTCGGAGGTCCCATCGTAGGGATCGATGGTAGGTAGCTTAAACTTGTCGGGTAAGGGTTCACGGAGAACCCTGGAGATGAATGGAGAAGATCGGTCAAATTCCCTCTGGTCAAGTCAGTTTTCCCTTGCTTGCTCGTCCCTCTTTGGATACGGAGTGAACCGGGTAGCATCTTGGCAATGGCGTCTGAGCCCCTACCCTCTTGTACTCTCAAAACCTTCATCCGCACGTTCGCCGAACTGTCGAGGTCGTTCAAGATTCGTTGGTCGTCTCCTTGATCCGATCTCAGAACTACTTCCTTCTTCCTCCGGACGTCTGCTCCTATCTTCATGTGGAGCCGATCGTCTACTCTCAACGGCTACTTTCCTTAGGGGTGGTGGTTGCCGTGCTGTCTCCTGTCCTCCGATTTGTTGAGGAATTGTGGGAATCAGTGGTTGGTTTTGAGGAGAATGGTTGTGAGCCTCGTGTGACAAGAGCATTTCTTGTTGGCGAGTTAGGGTTTGAATGATGAGGGTCATACTTTCCATTTGTTTCTGCATGTTGAGGAACTAGAGCTGGTAAGGGTCGTTTGAGGAAGACCCTATTTCGTATCGAGCAGGCGGTAATATCTGAGGTTCGTTGTGTTGGCAAGGTTCCTTGTTTGTTTAGGGTGGCCTTGCCAACGTCTCATGTCCATCATCGAGAGATGGGTTGCTGATTTGAGGCAATACGAACTGAGTGTTCGCCGTATTAAGGACGTTGAGATCGTCATTGTTCAGAACCCCCGATCGAGTGATTACCATGGTTGGAGTTGGATGAAAAGGCACCGAAAGATTAATGCTATTGGCCCCACGGTGGGCGCCAAACTGATGATGTCGGAAAGTGGTTAGGTAAAATATTCTCAGATCGGGGATCGGAATGACGTGTTTTTGGGTTCTTGCACCGGTGATGCTTCACCTGAAAAGCTCCGATGATTAAGTCAGTTCTCAGAGAGAAAACAAAGAGAATGTTTTATGGTGGGGTAGGTTTTGTTTTGCGCGTACCTCGTATCAGATGTGACCCTTGCCTTTTTATAGGGTCGTCGCCTGTAGCAATATTCGATGTCCGTACAGGGTAGGATCGGAAATATCCTTTTAGGATATTTTTGTAACCGTTTGTATCAGACCATGATGGGCTGTCACTATCCGATATCCGGTGTCAGTTAACAGAATTTGCAGGTCGTACGAGTTGTTAGGATAACGTGTATCCCCTTTACAACTGGCTTCGTGTGATCGTAGTAAGGTGGTTTTGGAGGGTTCGGGTAGCCGTAAATAGATCGGTCATTATATAGATCTCTCACGAAGTGATCCAAGTAAATGTGATCGGGTTGATGTTTACCCACGTGTCATTTACAGATCAGTCAACCGTTTTTCTCCACTTCGGTTGCCCCCTACTTGTGAATTTTCAATATAAACGAATCTTCACAAGTACATAGGATTGGCGAAACGGGTGTTGATTGATCGGACAGTTGTCTTGCTGAGGCAAAGAGGATCGGTGCTACCTTTATTTGAAAAGTTTGATCAGTCGAGGAAGTTTTCAGGATTTGGGACTGGTCGCGTGTCTAACTTCGATTTTCCCAGGTGTGTATTCATGATTTGAACGTCGCTTTGTTTCTCGAGGCGTCAGCCGTCGCTCGGGAGTCTTGTTCGAAGTGAAGCTCTGTAGCCTCCAGCCGTCACTTGGGAATCGTGATTGAGGCGACGTTTCGCAGGCTCTATTTATTTACACTTCTCTAATGCCCCAATCGTCATATTCGATAAACGCCAAGTGTCGTGACCTCATTTAAGGCTTGTCGGGTAAGTTATAAAAACTAAGGGTTAGGGTTTTTCCCTCCTCATTTCATCTTCTTTTATTTGAACTGCTGCCGGAGCGCTGATAGAACTTCGCCGGAGCTTCCTCGTGATCCCAGTGCTTCCTTCCTTCGATTACTGCATTTTTCCAACTCTCCTCCGTTTGAAAGGTATTTTCATACCTTTTCTTTCATTTTCGCCGTTTATTTTGTTTCTTAGGACCCGTAGTTTTGTCTATCTAGGTTTTGGGATCCACTGTTTTTGAGTTTTCCGGCGACTTTTTGAATTTGCCGGCAAGTTTTCTTGAATTTTCCGGCAAATTTTCTTTTCAACCAAACAATAGTGCAACTATGTTGGGTCGGGATTATTCTCCGGGTCGTTCTAGAACAGAAAACCGTGGTGGCTCCGGAGCTAGTACTTCGGGGTCCAGGTATGAGGCAATAGATGTTCCCCCGATCCAAGCGATTCCTTCGAACCCCGATCAAAATCAGGTGGGGGAGGAAGACCTTCCTCGTCCCCCATATCCCTTTGTTCATATTAACCTTTTAGGAGAGGAGAAGGAAACCGATATTATGAGACTTTACCATATCCCGAACTCCATCAGCGTTCGTATCCCAGGGCCAGCTATTCGTGCCACCGACGTTCTGCTCGGTGAAGTCTGCTTTTATGAGGAGACTTTCAAGATCGGCCTTAGGCTTCCTCTTCAACCCTTCATTAGGGAGGTTCTTCATAGGATCGGGGTAAGCCCAGTGATGTTTACGCCGAACTCATGGAGGGTGCTCCTCGGATTCATGGTTTTATGGAGGTCGCTCGGGTAAGAACCGAACTTTGGCGACTTGAGATGTATGTGTTTTTTGAAAGAGAATGCTCGGGCATCATCTGGGTGGTGGTACCTCGGTAATCGGAACAAGAGGCTGGGCATCGGAGATCTACCTTCTTCCATCAAGGGGTGGAAGAACAGTTATTTTTTTGTTAGTGGCCCAGGATGAGAGTTCAGGGTTGATGAGCCACAGATCTTCCCGATTCCAAGGGAATGGAGTCCTCGCTCAGGTAGAAGAGATTAGGAGATTTACGTCGTCTTTTTTTGTATTGATATTTATCTGATAACCCTTTTTTTTTTGCAGTCGATAAGATCACACGTTGCCCATCTTTGTCCGATCGTATCATTGGTCGGATCGACCAATTGTGGAGGGAAGAACGTGGCTTCAACCTTCTTCGAGACGAGAGGAATTGGAAGCCTTACTACTTGGCTTACCAGTTAGAAGTTCGACCTTCCGACCTCGTTCCTCGCCTCTTCAGGGATCGGACACTCGACGGTCGCCCGATCGCACCTCTTCTTCAACAATATAGGAGGTTCGTAATCAGACCTTCAGATCGAGAAGACGAAGTACGGATTATTCAAGTGTCGAGGGTCGGAAGAGTAGACAAAGGGAACGTAGAAGAGAATCAAACCGATCAAAAAGGGGTATGTCAAACTGACTTGTGTAACCCTTATTTTATATATATATATATATATATATATATATATATATAATAATAATAATAACAATTTTCTTTTTTTTCCTTTTTTAACATCTTTTCTTTATCGGGTAACTTTTTGTAGCCATGGACATTGATCTGGATGATGTGCTGGCTGGGGCTGTCCCTGGATCTTCCTCGACTCCTGTTCCCGCAGCTCGGGTTGATCCACAACCTTCTCGGAAGAAAAAGCGACGAACTGATGAGGAGATTCCCACAGCTGTTCCAGTCGTTACAGAGGTCGGCACAGGGTCAACTGCCGATTCGGGTTTGGGTACTCGCCCCTCTCGCGGCTCGGCGGGAGAGTGGCTCAGTGCTGGTTTGTCGGCACCCCTGATGCTTTCAGGTCTTACAGTTGGAAGTTCTTTTATGAACAGTCCGACCTCAAGTCTGAAAGTTTTCGAGGGTCTTCTGGGTCCGGTCGATCAAGAGGTGCTCTCTCAGATGACCTCGAACAACATTTCTGAGCAACTTGCTCATTCTACAATAAAGGTAATGTTCTTGCTTGTTAGATTTTCTAAGTAACGCATATTTCCGATCTCAATTTATATATTTTTTCATTTCTGAGTGCGTTCCTTGGGCTTCATTCTCTTCGAGCGGCTCGGGAGGCGAGGCGTTCGAAAGGCGCTACGGAAGTGGCCAATCGTAAGCTGAACGAGAAGGTTGATCTTCTGACCCAAGAGGTTCGGGATGTCAGGACTCTGCTCGATGAGAAGAAGGTCAAATCTAAAGATCGGGAGGATGATTTCAGAAAAAAGATCGAGGAATTGGAGGCCGATCTTCAGAAGGCAAAGGATGCTGAGAAGCAGATAGCCCAAAAGGCCGTTGAAGATTATCGATCTTCTCCGGAACTGAAGGCCCTGGTGATCAAGACGGCTAGTCCGTTCCTTGTCCAAGGGTTTTGTGATAACTCAGAAAAAAAAAATTAAATTAAATTAATAATAATAA